>CM038674.1:587630073-587901287 GCA_021605145.1 Aegilops bicornis | reverse complement strand
CTTCTTAAAGATCCATTTGTTTTCTATCGCTCGCCGATCATCGGGCAAGTCTGTCAAAGTCCATAATTTGTTTTCATACATGGATCCTATCTCGGATTGCATGGCTTCAAGCCATTTGTTGGAATCTGGGCCCGCCATCGCTTCTTCATAGTTGAAGGTTCACCGTTGTCTAACAACATGATTTCCGTGACAGGGTTGCCATACCACTCTAGTGTGGAACGTGTCCTTGTGGACCCTCTGAAGTTCGGTAGCAACTTGATCTGAAGTACCTTGATCATCATCATTAATTTCCTCTCCGATCGGTGTAGGCATCACGGAACAATTTCTGAGCTGCACTACTTTCCGGTTCAAGAGGTAGTACTTCATCGAGTTCTACTTTCCTCCCACTTACTCCTTTCGAGAGAAACTCCTTTTCAAGAAAGGATCCGTTCTTGGCAACAAAGATCTTGCCTTCGGATCTAAGGTAGAAGGTATACCCAATGGTTTCCTTTAGGGTATCCTATGAAGACGCATTTTTCCGACTTGGGTTCGAGCTTTTCGGGTTGAAGTTTCTTGACATAAGCATCGCATCCCCAAACTTTTAGAAACGACAGCTTAGGTTTCTTCCCAAACCATAATTCATACCTTGTCGTCTCAACGGATTTAGACGGTGCCCTATTTAAAGTGAATGTAGCTGTCTCTAGAGCGTATCCCCAAAATGATAGCGGCAAATCAGAAGAGACATCATAGATCGCACCATATCCAATAGAGTGCGATTACGACGTTCGGACACACCGTTCTGTTGAGGTGTTCCAGCGGCGTGAGTTGTAAACGATTCCACATTTCCTTAAGTGTGTACCAAATTCGTGACTTAAATATTCTCCTCCACGATCTGATCATAAGAACTTTATTTTTCGTCACGTTGATTCTCTACCTCATTCTGAAATTCCTTGAACTTTTCAAAGGTCTCGGACTTGTGTTTCATCAAGTAGACATACCCATATCTACTCAAGTCATCGGTGAGAGTGAGAACATAACGATATCCTCCATGAACCTCAACGCTCATTGGACCGCACACATCGGTATGTATGATTTCCAATAAGTTGGTTGCTCGCTCCATTGTTCCGGAGAACGGAGTCTTGGTCATTTTGCCCATGAGCCATGGTTCGCATGTGTCAAATGATTCATAATCGAGAGACTCTTAAAGTCCATCGAATGGAGCTTCTTCATGCGCTTGACACCAATGTGACCAAGGCGGCAGTGCCACAAGTATGTGGGACTATCGTTATCAACTTTACATATTTTGGTATTCACACCATGAATATGTGTAATATTACGTTCGAGATTCATTAATAATAAACCATTGACCATCGGAGCATGACCATAAAACATATCTCTCATATAAATAGAACAACCATTATTCTCGGATTTAAATGAGTAGCCATCTCGCATTAAACGAGATCCCGATACAATGTTCATGCTCAAACTTGGCACTAAATAACAATTATTGAGGTTTAAAACTAATCCCGTAGGTAAATGTAGAGGTAGCGTGCCGACGGCGATCACATCGACCTTGGAACCATTCCCGACGCGTATTGTCACCTCGTCCTTCGCCAGTCTCCGTTTATTCCGTAGCTCCTGTTGTGAGTTACAAATGTGACTAATGGCACCGGTATCAAATACCTGTGAGTTACTACGAGTAATCGGTAAGGTACACATCAATTACATGTATATCAAATATACCTTTAGTGTTGCCGGCCTTCTTGTCCGCTAAGTATTTGGGGCAGTTCCGCTTCCAGTGACCCTTCCCTTTGCAATAAAAGCACTCAGTCTCAGGCTTGGGTCCATTCTTTGACTTCTTCCCGTCAACTGGCTTACCGAGCGCAGCAACATCCTTGCCGTCCTTCTTGAAGTTCTTATTACCCTTGCCCTTCTTGAACTTAGTGGTTTTATTGACCATCAACACTTGATGTTCCTTCTTGATTTCTACCTCTGCTGACTTCAAAGATTGAAAATACTTCAGAATAGTTTTCACCATCCCCTGCATATTGTAGTTCATCACAAAGCTCTTGTAGCTCGGTGGGAGCGATCAAGAATTCTGTCAATGACCGCCTCATCCGGGAGGTTAATGTCCAATTGGGGACAGGCGGTTGTGCAACCTGCATATTTTGAGTATGTGCTCACTTGTAGAACTGTTTTCCTCCATCTTACAACTATAGAACTTGTCGGAGACTTCATATCTCTCGACCGGGCATGAGCATGGAAAACCATTTTCAGCTCCTCGAACATCTCATATGCTCCGTGTTGCTCAAAACGCTTTTGGAGCCCGGTTCTAAGTTGTAAAGCATGCCGCATCGAACGAGGGAGTAATCATCAAGACGAGACTGCCAAGCATTCATAATGTCTTGGTTCTCTCGATGGGTGCTTCACCTAGCGGTGCTTCTAGGACATATTGTTTCTTGGCTGCTATGAGGATGATCCTCGTGTTAGGACCCGATCCGAATAGTTGCTGCCATCATCTTTCAGCTTGGTTTTCTCTAGGAACGCTGCGTTTAAGTTCATGGTGACATGAGCGTTGGCCATTTGATCTACAAGACATTTTGCAAAGATTTTAGACTAATGTTCATGATAATTAAGTTCATCTAATCAAATTATTTAATGAACTCCCACTCAGATTTGACATCCCTCTAGTCATCTAAGTGTTACATGATCCGAGTCGACTAGGCCGTGTCCGATCATCACGTGAGACGGACTAGTCATCGTCGGTGAACATCTCCATGTTGATCGTATCTTCCATATGACTCATGTTCGACCTTTCGGTCTCTTGTGTTCCGAGGCCATGTCTGTACATGTTAGGCTCGTCAAGTTAACCCTAAGTGTTCTGCATGTGTAAAACTGTCTTACACCCGTTGTATGTGAACGTAAGGATCTATCACACCCGATCATCACGTGGTGCTTGAAGCAGCGAACTTTAGCAATGGTGCACGATTAGGGGAACACTTTCTTGAAATTATTATAAGGGATCATCTTATTTACTACCGCCGTTCTAAGTAAACAAGATGCATAAAACATAATAAACATCACATGCAATTATATAAAGTAGTGACATGATATGGCCAATATCATATAGCTCCTTTGATGTTCATCTTCGGGCTCCATGATCATCTTGTCACCGGCATGACACCATGATCTCCATCATCATGATCTCCATCATCGTGTCTCCATGAAGTTGCTCGCCAACTATTACTTCTACTACTATGGCTAACACGCTTAGCAATAAAGTAAAGTAATTTACATGGCGTTTCTCAATGACACGCAGGTCATACAAAAAAATAAAGACAACTCCTATGGCTCCTGCCGTTGTCATACTCATCGACATGCAAGTCGTGATTCCTATTACAAGAACATGATCTCATACATCACATATATATCATTCATCATTCATCACAACTTTGGCCATATCACATCACAAGACACTTGCCGCAAAAACAAGTTAGACGTCCTCTAATTGTTGTTGCAAGTTTTTTACGTGGCTGCAATAGGGTTCTAGCAAGAACGTTTTCTTACCTACGTGAAAGCCACAACGTGATTTCTCAACTTCTATTTACCCTTCATAAGGACCCTTTTCATTGAATCCGCTCCAACTAAAGTGGGAGAGACAGACACCCGCTAGCCACCTTATGCAACTAGTGCATGTCACCGGTGGAACCTGTCTCACGAAGCGTACGTGTAAGATCGGTCCGGGCCGCTTCATCCCACAATACCGCTGAAGCAAGATAATACTAGTAGCGGCAAGAAAGTTGACAACATCTACGCCCACAACAAATTGTGTTCTACTCGTGCAATAGAGAACTACGCATAAACCTGGCTCTGATACCACTGTTGGGGAACGTTGCATAAAATAAAAAAATTCCTACGTTCACCAAAATCCATCTATGAGTTCATCTAGCAACGAGTGAGAGAGATGCATCTACATACCCTTTGTAGATCACGTGCGGAAGCGTTTAAGAGAACGGGGTTGAGGGAGTCGTTCTCGTCATGATCCAAATCACCGGAGATCCTAGCGCCGAACGGACGGCACCTCCGCGTTCAACACACATACGGTCAGCGTGACGTCTCCTCCGTCCTGATCCAGCAAGGGGGAAGGAGAGGTTGATGAAGATCCAGCAGCACGACGGCGTGGTGGTGGATGCAAAGAAGATTCTACAGGCTTCGCCAAGCAACCGGGAGGAGGAAGAGGTGTAGCAGGGGAGGAGGCGCCAAGTGCAGGTGCGGCTGCCCTCCCTCCCCCTCTATATATAGGGTCCCCAGGCGCCCGGCCCTAGGAGATGGGATCTCCTAGGGGCGGCGGCCAAGGGGTGGAGTGCCCCCAAGGCAAGTGGGCGCCCCTCCCTAGGGTTCCCAACCCTAGGCGCAGAGGGGGCCTGGGCGCACCAGCCCACCAGGCTGGTTCCTCCCACTTCAGCCCATGGGGCCCTCCGGATAGGTGGCCCCACCGGTGGACCCCGGGACCCTTCCGGTGGTCCCGGTACAATACCGGTGACCCGAAACTTTCCCGATGGTCAAAACAGCACTTCCTATATATAATTCTTTACCTCCATACCATTTCGAACTCCTCGTGACGTCCGGATCTCATCCGGACTCAACAACTTTCGGTTTGCTGCATACTCACATTCATACAACCCTAGCGTCATCGAACCTTAAGTGTGTAGACCCTACGGGTTCGGGAGATATGCAGACATGACTGAGACGGCTCTCCGGTCAATAACCAACAGCGGGATCTGGATACCCATGTTGGCTCCCACATACTCCTCGATGATCTCATCGGATGAACCACGATGTCGAAGATTCAAGCAACCCCGTATACAATTCCCTTTGTCAATCAGTATGTTACTTGCCCGAGATTCAATCGTCGGTATCCCAATACCTCGTTCAATCTCGTTGCCGGCAAGTCACTTTACTCATACCGTAATGCATGATCCCATGACTAAACACTTAGTCACTTTGAGCTCATTATGATGATGCACTACCGAGTGGGCCCAGTGATACCTCTTCGTAATATGGAGTGACAAATCCCAGTCTCGATCCGTGTCAACCCAACAGACACTTTCGGAGATACCTGTAGTGCACCTTTATAGTCACCCGATTACGTTGTGACGCTTTGGTACACCCAAAGCACTCCTACGGTATCCGGAGTTACACGATCTCATGGTCTAAGGAAAAGATACTTGACATTGGAAAAGCTCTAGCAAAACGAACTACGATCTTGTGCTATGCTTAGGATTGGGTCTTGTCCATCACATCATTCTCCTAATGATGTGATCCCGTTATCAATGACATCCAATGTCCATAGTCAGGAAACCATGACTATTGTATTGATCAACGAGCCAGTCAACTAGAGGCTCACTAGGGACATGTTGTGGTCTATGTATTCACACGTGTATTACGATTTCCGGATAATACAATTATAGCATGAATAAAAGACAATTATCACGAACAAGGAAAAATAATAATAATTCTTTTATTATTGCCTCTAGGGCATATTTCCAACACTACTACCGCGTTAGGGCACACCTAGCACCGCGCATTGTCTTGTCATGCACCGTCGTGCTTATGTTTGCATTATATTTATTGTTTCTTCCCCCTCTTCTCTCGTTAGACACCGAGACCGACGCCGCTGCTACCCAGTACGACTACGGTGTTGACGACCCCTCCTTCTCGGCTGAGATTCCAGGCAAGCCCCCCCCCCCCTTGATCACCAGATATCGCCTATTCTTCTCTATACTGCTTGCATTAGAGTAGTGTAGCATGTTACCGCTTCGGTTAATCCTATTTTATGCATAGCTTTGTCATTGTTCCTCTGATTGTTACCCTTACCGCTATCCTACTGCTGAGTATAGGATGCTAGTGTTCCATCTGTGGCCCTACACTCTTGTCCGCTCGCCATGCTATACTCTTTGGGCTGTGATCACTTGGGAGGTGATCACGGGCATATACTATATACTTTACACTATTACATTACTCGTGATAATCTGCTCGGAGATGGGGACCGAAAGGACAGGTGGCTCCATCCCGGTAGAGGTGGGCCTGGGTTCCCACGGCCCCCGATCACATTACTTGTGTGGCGGTTTACAGGGCAGGTTGAGACCACCTAGGAGAGAGGTGGGCCTGGCCCTGGTCGGTGTTCACGGATACTTAACACGCTTAACGAGATCTTGGTATTTGATCTGAGTCTAGCCATTTGGTCTATACGCACTAACCAACTACGTGGGAAAGATATGGGCACTCGGCATCGTGGTATCATCCAAAGCCTTCATGACATCAGCGACTGAGCGGCGCGCGCCGGTTTGGAACATAAGCCTGCTCTTGTCCTAAGGGGCTAGTTACGCTTCCCACGCCACGCAACGCAGTGTGCTAAGGCGATGGGCCCGCACCCCTGTGCGCTTAGGTTTAGACCGGCGTCGACCTCTCTGTTGGCCTAGGTGGGGCTGCACGTGTTGATCTTCATGGCGGGCATGACCCAGGAAAGTGTGTCCTGCCAAATGGGATCAAGCGTGTTGGGTTATGTGGTGCACCCCTGCAGGGAAGTTAATCTATTCGAATAGCCGTGATCTTCGGAACAGGACGACTTGGAGTTGTAACTTGACCTTATGACAACTAGAACCGGATACTTAATAAAACACACCCTTCCTGTGCCAGATACAACCCGGTGGTCGCTCTCTAACAGGGCATCGAGGAGGGGATCGTCGGGTAGGATTATGCTATGCGATGCTACTTGGAGGACTTCATACTCTCTTCTACATGTCAGAAGACGGAGGCTGCCGAGCGTAGTCTTTGGACAGGATTAGTTATCCCCTCTTATTCGGCATTCTGCAGCTTCACCCACCGATATGGCCCTTTACACATATATCCATGCATATGTAGTGTAGCTCCTTGCTTGCAGTACTTTGGATGAGTACTCATGGTTGCCTTGTTCCCCTTTTCCCTATCTCTATCTCGATTGTCGCGACTGCACGGCGGAGCCTGTGGAGCGACGCCACCGTCGATGATTTACTACTACACCGGAGGTGCCTACTACTACGTGCAGCCCGCTAACGCATTTACTGTGAGTAGTTAGGAGGATCCTGCAGGAGGCATGCGCCTCTTCGATCTCAGATCCCAGTTTGTGCTAGCCTTCTTAAGGCAAACTTGTTTAACTTATGTCTGTACTCAGATATTGTTGCTTCCGTTGACTTCGTCTATGATCGAGCACTTGTATTCGAGCCCTCGAGGCCCCTGGCTTGTATTATGATGCTTGTATGACTTATTTATGTTTTAGAGTTGTGTTGTGATATCTTCCCGTGAGTCCCTGATCTTGATCGTACACATTTGCGTCCATGATTAGTGTACGATTGAATCGGGGGCGTCACATTATTCATATGCTTACCCTAACTCCTCTTATGTGAAACGAAATGGATTGGCCTCTATGCCACCTTTCTCGTATGGAGCTCGTAGAGTGATGAACTCTTTGCCACCCCTTCAGATGTGGGTGGTGAAGAAAAAGAACTAATCTCTTCTGCAGGTCAGTCTCGCACGTGCTCAACCGTCTCAAGAATTTCTTGGAGACCGAAAAGTGCTCGAAAGGACGCAGGCTAATCATGAAGAAATGAACTTTCATTTCTCACGTCCTCATACTGCTTTATCTGTTCTATTACTTGATGAAATTGATCTGATGAATTAATGTCATATTCTTCACTAATGAAGTATATGAGTTCGTAAGATGCACTTATTCGTCTGCGGGATGATCAACCCAAAGCCACTGAGTGGGTCCTCGATAGTGGATGTACAAATCACATGACTGGTGACAAGAATCTATTGATAGATGCTCCCTTATCTCCATCGCATCTGAAGCATATCATCTTCGATGACAAAGGCAAAAGTTAGGTATTGGGTATAGGTAAGGTTGCGATCACAAAGGATCGACACATGGACAAAGTCATGCTTGTCGAGTCCTTAGGATACAACCTTATGTCTGCCTCAGTGCTTTGTGATCTTGATATGGTTGTTGTCTTTGGCAAGTATCGTTGTGTTGTGGTTATGGAAGTCGACAATTCCAAAGTCTTCAAGGATTTAGGAGAGGAGACTTGTATATTGTTGATTTCTCTACAGTTCACAACCAGCCGTGTGCCTACTTGCAAAAGCTTCTGTATAGGCTGGCTATGGCATCGACGACTTGGTCATGCAGGCATGAGGAATTTGCACACGCTTGCGAAGAAGAAGCATGTCATTGGCATTGAGAATTTCAAATTCCTCAAGGATCACTTATGCGGAGCCTGTGAAGATGGAAAGATAACCAAGGCTAAGCATCCAGCAAAGACTATCATGACCACTACTCGACCATTTGAATTGCTTCATATGGATCTCTTCAGTCCTAACCATTATTCTGCAGTCACTAATGATGCATCTCTATATGGTCTTGTTAGTGTTGATGATTACTATCGTTACACATGGGTACACATTGTTACTTACAAACATGAAGTGCAGGAAGTCTTCAAACGATTTTCCTCGAGGGCTTCAACCAACTTTGATGTGAAGATCAAGCACATCAGAAGTGACAATGGAACTGAGTTCAAGAATTCTGGTCTTGATGACTATCTTGATGAACTTGGTATTACTCACGAGTTATCTCCTTATACTCCTCAGCAGAATGGCGTCGTGGAACGCAAGAACAGAACTCTTGTTGAGATGGCTCGCACTATGCTTGATGAGTACAAGACGCCTCGTCACTTCTGGATTGAGGCAATTTATACTGCGTGCCACATCATCAACAGGTATATCTTCACAAATTCTTCAAGAAGACTGCCTATGAACTCCTCAACGACAAGAAACCTAATGTGAGTTATTTCAAAGTCTTGATTGCTAAATGTTGGATTAGAGATCCTCATCAAAATGCTAAATTTGCATCGAAGCACATGAAGGTTTTATGCTTGGTTATGGAAAGGACTCAGACACCTACGTAGTCTTCAACAACGTTCTTCACAAGGTTGTTGAAACTGTAGATGTGCGGTTCCATGAAACTAATGGCTCGCAAAGAGAGCACCTACCTTCGTGATATATGAACCAAAGCACCGAGGAATCTATCAAGTTCAAGGCTACCGAGGATGTCATTCCTACCGAAGAATATGTCAAGAATTCATTCCGTAACGTGAAGAACGTCGAGCTAATGCACTCAAGAAAATGCTCAAGAAAATGGTGCTGAAGAAAATGCTGATCAAATTCCTCGACGACAACCAGCTCATCCTCGCGTTGCAAAAGAAGTTCAAGTTGAAAAGATCATCGATGACATTAAAGCATCAGGTCCTCTCACACGCTCAAAAGCTTCACATTTGTCTAACTTTTGTAGGCACTATGCTTTTGTCTCTATCACAGGGCCCACTAAGTTACATGAAGCATTTCTGGAGCCTGAATGGATTCAGGCCATGCAAGAAGAATTACAACAGTTCGAGCTCAACAAAGTATGGGAACTGGTCAAACGTCCAGATCCTCGCAAGCACAATATCATTGGCACAAAGTGGATCTACCGCAACAAGCAAGATGAAAATGGCCTTGTTGTGAGGAATAAGGCACGGCTTGTAGCTCAAGGCTACACACAGGTTGAAGGAATTGATTTCGATGAAACTTTTGCACCTGTTGCTAGACTTGAGGCTATTCGTGATATTACTTGCTTATGCTAACCATCATGATATCACTTTACATCAAATGGATGTGAAAAGTGCATTCCTCAATGGTAAGCTTGAGGAAGAAGTATATGTTGCTCAACCCCCAGGTTTTGAAGATCCTAAGCATCCTGACAAAGTCTTCAGACTCAATAAGGCCCTCTATGGCCTCAAGCAGGCCCCTCGGGCGTGGTATGATACTTTGAAGGAATTCCTCATGAAGAAAGGCTTCAAACCCGGTTCACTCGACCCTACTCTTTTCACTAAATCTTATGATGGTGAATTGTTTGTGTGCCAAATATATGTTGATGATATTATCTTTGGTTGTACTGACCAACGTTATAGTGATGAATTTGCCTATATGATGAGTGAAGAATATCAAATGTCTATGATGGGAGAATTGAAATTCTTCTTAGGTCTTCAAATTTGTCAACAACGCAATGGCATATTCATATCTTAGGAGAAATACCTCAAGGATGTACTGAGGAAATTCGGCATGCAAGATTGCAAAGGCGTCAAAATTCCTATGCCCACAAATGGCCATCTGTAATCGATGAAAATGGTATTGACTTTGATCATAAGGTATACCGCTCCATGATTGGTTCTTTATTGTACTTATGTGCATCTAGGCCAGATATAATGCTTAGTGTTTGCATGTGTGCCCGATTTCAAGCTACACCAAGGAATCACACCATAAGGTCAGAAGCATATTCTTCGATATCTAGCTCACACACCAACACTTGGATTATGGTACCCCAAGGGCTCGGTTTTTGATCTCATTGGATATTCTGACTCTGACTATGCTGGTGATCGTGTGGACCGCAAGTCAACATCTGGTACATGTCATTTCCTCGGACGATCCTTGGTCTGTTGGTCCTCGAAGAAACAGAATCACAGATCACCTCTTCATCACTGAAGCCGAGTACATTGCTGCCGGTTCTTCTTGCTGTGCTCAATTGCTATGGATGAAGCAAACTCTTAAGGACTACGGTGTCAACGTGAAGAATGTGCCTCTCTTCTGTGACAATGAGAGTGCCATCAAGATTGCTCACAACCCAGTTCAGCACTCGAAGACAAAGCACATTCAGATTCGTCATCATTTTCTTCGTGATCATGTGTTGAAGGGCGACATTTCTATTGAGCATGTGAAGACTGAAGAACAGCTAGCCGATATCTTCACAAAGCCCTTGGATGATAAGAGATTTAGCAAGTTGCGGTGTGAGCTAAATATCTTAGAATCTTTGAATGTTCTTTGAAAAGGACACTCATCCTAACACTTATTCAAAATTGATGACTTAGATGTGCAACACATGAAGAAACATTTTTCTTCAATCAATGAAGAATAACACTCTAAGTGTGAAGAAATTAATGAAGAATTTGATTCTCAGAACCCTACGACAATTGTACGCGATGTCTGAGATCATCATTCTTATACGGTGGGTCACGCCACCACCAAAGTTGAAAATCTTCAATTTGAGTTTTTCCTCAGTTGTGAAATTCCTCAGTTCTTCAAATTCTTCAACTTTGCAAAATCTTCACTGTTTCCGTCGTTTTTATTCATTGGCTAATTCTTTATGTCCTCTACATCATTCACTTATGGCTAATTCTTCAAGTTGGTTTTTCTGCTAAGTGAATGTGATCGGACCCTTCCCCCTCTATGCTAAACTCAACCCAATCTATTCACAAATTCTTTATGTGCGTTCTATTTGAAACTCGTTCAAAATCTTTCTTTGTGTCCTTGTCAAATTTGAAGAAATTGCGAACGGAACTTTTAACTTATCTTATCCAAATTTTCGGCTTTGCCGCTCAAACCATTCTGCATCCCATGAAATACTTATATATTCACCCACGATCTAACACGATCTCCACTTCTCAGTACGTGGGTGACACATGTCATGCGAATGAGAAGGGTCAGGGGCACGTTCGTCCAAATTCTTCGGGCGAACAGTTTTTCACCATGGCTATAAATACCCCCTCTCCCCTTCCTCACTTCCTTTACTCCGCTCGACCTTCTTCTCCAGCTCGAGCTTCTCAAATCCTAGCGCCGCCGCTACTCCATCGTCGCCGGTGAGGAAGAGCTTCACTGCCTCGACCTCGTAGCCGCCGTACTCGCGCCGGCCGCGGAAATCTTCACTCCGCCGCCGCCGTAGCTGTCTTCCTTCGCCGAGTTAGGGCGTGGAAGATCTGCACAGACGAACTTCACTTCTCCATCTCACAGTTCGTCGTGTTCTTCGTCCAGGGTAATTAAAAGTTACTTTTATTGCCCTCTTTGATTCAAATGAGTTCTACAAAATCCTCAAAAGTGTTTATTCTTCAAATTCTTCACACACTAAACACCTCACATGTCATCTGTTCTTGATTCGTTTCTCTAAACAATAATTTCTTCAAGATTCCTCAGTTGTGCGGATTTCTAATCTATACAACTCTGGAACCTAAGACTAAGAACGCTTAGTGAAATCTTCAAGACTCGTCTGGTCAAATTCCTCAAACTTGTTCTTATTGAAAAATCTTCTGAGAACGCATATGACCTCTCCAAATTCCTCGCAACTATACTCTGTTCACAGGTACTCATGTCTGCTGCTGAATCACTAGGTTCTCATCAACTTAACTCATTTGCAACGTTCCTCGAAGAAAAGTTGCATACTTCTTCAGAGAATTCGATTGTTCAAATTCCTCATCTGAAGAAAATGGCTGCGATAAGAAGCCACAGAAAGGAGGAAAGAATCCTGAGGTCAACATAGCGTTTGAAATCCCTGATGACATCTATGCTGGGTACTGCACACCTCCTGAGGAAGATAAAAATCAGCGCAAGGTGCGCATTCAGAAGATAGAGAGGAGATGGGCAAGAGAGTGGAGGGAGTACAGATATGTTACTCCCAAATACATGAAGAAATTTGCCGTTACCCCTCCATGCTCAAGACCTCCATTGGCACCTGGCCAAGAAGTGGATCCCACCAGCATCAAGCGCAGTGAGGACTTTCCTAAAGAATGGGCCAAGCGCCAGGCCAAATTGGCCAAACAGGCAAAAGAAGCAATGAGGAAATTCAATGAAGACTCTGCTGTTGTTGCTGCTGCTGAGGCCTCTGTCAAGCCGAAGAAATCTATGGCAAAGAAGCCTGTGCATAAGCCAAGTGCTTCACCTTCAATGCCCTCAAGGCCAAGTTCCTCAGCAATGCCCTCACGGCCAGAATCCTCAAAGCCCTCACGGCCAATTCCTCACGCTGCTCCTCCTCCTCCAAAGTCCTCAGCTGCTCCGACAAAATCCTCAGCACATGTGCATCTTGCCACGTGCCAAAGGACGACAGGCATCTCTATTGCCTCAGGAGCTTCTGCAAGTTCCTCAACTGCACCAAATTCTTCAACAGGACCCTCTCTGCTAAAGACTAAGGCCACTGCTGGACGAGGTTCTCGCCCAAGTCCTCACAAGAAGCAGGTCGCCTTCCAAGTGTCGTCTGAAGAAGACGAAGCTGATGATGAAGAACTTGCTGAAATCATCAGAGATAGGCAAGTCAGGGCCGCTAGAGCCAAAGGCACAAATGTGCCACTGCTTTTGGATCCAAGGTTGATGCTCGACTACATTGATCTCTGGCACAAGGACCCAAACACTCCTATGCCTGATTTCAAGTTGACTCCTGGTCAAAGTCATATGTTGACTGCCTTCATCCAAGGAGAAAAATGGAAATATGAGAAGGCCAGGCAGATCAAGAAAGCGCAGTACAGGAAGGAGAAATTCATGAAGAACAAAGTTGTCTCTATGACAACTGATGAACTTGTGAAGATCCAGTCTGAAATCAAAGTCCTCAGCGATGATTTCTATGCTTACTATGCTGATTGGCAAGGAGCCAAGGTCAGGTTTGTAAAACTGACTGAAAAGTTCACCTCCAATGTTGCAGCTCCATCGCAACAACAAATTCCTTAGGCTGAAGCATCCGCTCAGCCAACTGAAGAACATGCCAGCAGCGCTGATGACTTTCAGGCTACTGAAGAAAATGTGAGTTCCAGGGCTAGTGAAGAAACTCCAGCCGCTGAAGAAATTGCCAGGGCATCCACTAGTGGTGCGCCTGAAAAAAATGAAGAGATCAGGGCAACTGCATCAGTTATGCCTGAAGAAAATCAACCACAATCCTCTGCTCCTCATGCGCCTACACCAACTCCAATCCTTCCATCTGCATTAATGTGAAGAAGACCAAGGCTGCAGAGCATGCAGCAGTGAAGAAGAGGAAGGCATCAACTTCATCAGATTCTTCAGCTCCGAAGAAGATGAAGCCTTTGACCAGCTCATTTGCAAATCCCATGATGTTGTTCCTCTCTCAACCATGCCATCAAAGGAAATCGTCCCTTTCGATGAAGAATATGTGATCCCCAGCGGATCTGATGAAGAAAATCCTTCTGCTGCTTTGTCAAAGCAGTTGGATGAAGAAATTGAAGTGGATGAAATCCCTTCAACACCAGTTGTTTCCTCGCATATGCCTCAGTTCACAGCTGAAGAGGTCGGCGTTGAAGAATTAGATGAACACAATTCTGACGTGGACATTGGGAGTACTACTCCATTGATGAATGATGACTTTTGGGAAAGTCAGCATCCCAACTCTCCATTGTTAACACCTTTACAGCAAATCCCTCAGTCCCCTGCACAAACTGTTCAAATGGGCTCTGAAGAAACTCACCCCACTTCGTCTGTACGTGAAGAAATTCCAGTCAATAGTGCTGAAGAAACTGTTGTTGCTGAACATATGAAGACGCAGACTGCCACTGAAGAGGAACCAGAAATTCCTCAGCCTGAAGAACATGAGATTACGATTCCTGAGGTTGTGATGCAACTCACTGACACTCCTCTGCCCAAGCCAAAGGATCCATTCTCCGTGAAGCAAAATTCAAGGCGATGATTTCTTTGGCAAGCATGTATTCTTCATCGACTACAACCCCTATGACTCTGCTCGCATTAGGAAGAGGCGTCTACGGACTACCCGGCCAGGCAAATTTCTATTCCTCGCTTTGTTCAACAAAGACAAAGTCTTCGATCATGCGCACATTCCTCACGTGGATATGGAATCTCTATCGTGCTTCGTGCGATCCTTAGTGTTCTTCACGATCTTTGATCGTTAAATTTCTGCATCGACATATGTGATTGGAATGAAGAACTCATTCTTCAATTTTATGCGACGTTGCACATCACCGGAGATTCTGAAGATGTGAATTCATGGGTGCTGGACTGGATGTCTGAAAACACTCACTACAAGGCACCAGCTACTGAATTGCTTCGTGCCTTACCACTCAGTCCTCCCCTTGAAGCTGCTCGTTGCGTCTACAGTGAACCTGAGCTTACAGATCACTACATGCAAGTATTGATGAAGCCATTGAAGCCAGGTCAGGCCCCAAGAAGCAAATTCCTCGTGAAGGAATTACTATATGTGCCTCGGACTGTCTATTGCATTCTAACGAAGACATTGAGTCCTATCAAGGGCCACGACTCGAATGACGAAGAAGTCGTTGGCATCATGAAGAATCTGCTTTTCCATATCATTCATGGCGTTCCCGTCAACTTCCATGATTTCTTCATGAGGACTCTGGCCAATGTCGCTATGTCACCGTTTGAGCTGAAGCCTTATGCACCTTGGATTATGAGATTCATCGTAACAAGGTCTTCACTCAACTATAAAGCTGATACATCAACCATTGCAGCTACTTGCCTCCGATTGAAGTCCTCAAACGGACATTTTCCTCGGTGATGACAAGGGCAAGGCCACTTTTGTTATAGATGAAGGCATTCGTCCATTGGATGGTCAATTTCGCAAGGCTGCATCCTACTCCACCAATGATGACTCTGCCACCCATGACTCTGCCGCCGACACAACCAAGCAAAATCCTCAAGGCACAGCACCTAGGGTGATGACTGATCATGAGCTTCTCCTCAGTCTTCATCAGAAGGTTGATCGCAAATCATAAATGGGTCAAGCGTCAGTTTGGTTCAATTTCACAACATGACTGCTACCCACAATGCAGTGAAGAAAAACCAACACTACCTCCATGAAACCTTCAACCGTACCTGGGTTGTTCTGTCTCATGTCTACAGCGCAGAAGATCTGAAGAAAATGGGTCTCAAGGAAGACTTTGACTGGTCTGCATCTCCACGGAAGAAATACAAGAAGATCAAGGTTCCTTCCTTGGAGGCCAGCTCCTATTCTTCATGCGCGAAACTGACGAGCATGAAGACTTGGACAACACTGCGGCAGGCCCTACATCAACAAACGACCCCAACAACGCTGGCGCTCCTTCATCAACTTGATATTTCTTCAGGGGCATTAGTCCTCATTTTCGATCCTTTTGGTCATTCGATGACAAAGGGGGAGAAATTTGAGTTAGTCTTCAAGCGGGTCTATCATATATGGGCGTTTTTTCCGCTAAGTTACAACTCTCGTTCTTCTGAAACTTTATTGGATCGAGTTGTAAAACTTAAACTCTATGGTGGCCTGGTACTTTTGCTATGATTTTTCTGCATGCTTATTCCTCATTAATATTAATGCACGCATGCTGAGTTACATCAGTCACCATATTTCATCATGCATTTCATATTCTTCATATATTATGTCAAATGCGTGTATGAATTACAAGATATAGGGGGAGATCTCCATGATTTAACTCTTCATGTGTGCATTGCTTCAAAAAGCAAATTCCTCACTATGCATATCTTCAGGGGGAGTTCTTCTATATCTTGCAATCAAATTCCTCAATATTAGTATTTACACTTCATATGTTTATCCCTGTTGAAAAATTAACCTATATTGTCATGAATCACCAAAAAGGGGGAGATTGTAAGTGCATCTAGTGCCCCTTAGTGATTTTGGTGTATCGAAGACTTATAGGTTAAGGAACTAATGTGTTTATGAGTGTACACAGGTCTATAAGTCTATTAGGAGTTTGATATTTACAGAGAAAGTCGACCCCTAAAAATGAAGTTCTTCGACTGAAGACTTTGGATTTCTGAAGACTTTGAAAGTGAAGAAATTGGTGTGACCTTGAAGACTTGGTATTCATTTGAGGAACATGAAGCATGAAGACTTTTGTTTTCGTAGTTTCATTCTTTCTTTCTTGAGTCATAGGAAACACCGTCTTTGTTAAAGGGTCGAGGAAATACTAAGGAAAAATGTCCATGTGATGCTCAACTCAAAATCCTACACCTACCAATCCCTTCGAAAGTGAAGCCATTGGAAATCTCATACAGTTCACCATATTCTTCAAAGGATGTGAGACGAAGTTCTTCTGGTCTCTGAGGAATTTGTTCGGCGAGGAGTTAGGAATTCGCCAGTGGATTGCCTACGAGGAGGAACATGATAGCCCCGAGGAATTTGAACCTCAAATTTCCGATCGCTCTTGTATACGCCAGTTGTCCCAAAATATCTTATCCACCTAACAGGCATATCATTGAAGGGCATTTATGTCTTATCATGTCGGGCTGCTCCCTAGGCTATAAATAGCCGCCACCTACAACCACTAGCTGGTTGGCTGCTCCGAGAGAAACTGACACTTGTCATTTGAGAGCATCCCATCCTCCAAGGACTTTGAGCGAAAATCATCAAGTGAGGAAAACCCAAACCCAAACACCTGCAAACCCAAAGTGATTGAGCATCACTAAAGAGATTGATCCTGCGTGGATCCGACGCTTGTTACCTTTGAAGACTGTGCTTCTTTCAGACGGTTAGGCGTCATGGTCTAGAGCATCCAAGAGGAAATTGTGGATCGCCGAGTGACTGAGTTTGTGAAGGTTTGGAAGTCGCCTGAAGACTTACCACGAGTGATTGGGTGAGGTCTGTGTGATCTTAGCTCAAGGGGAATACGGTAAGGACTAAGTGTCCTCGGATCGTGTTCAGGATCGGGTGTCCGGACTGTGTCCTCGTGTTTAAATACCTAGCCGCCCTAACTGTATCGTACAACCGAGACAAAGCTTGGAACTGGTCTACCAAATCATTGTCTTCACCAAGCCAACTGGTTCTATTTCCTCAACTCTTTCATTTCCTCATAAGCTGTCGTGCACTTGTTCATATCTGTGTTTGAAGACTTTGACTGAAGACTTTCTCAATTTCCTCAGTTCAATTTCTTCAGTCTGTTTGTCTTCATCTTGTGCTATCCTGTGTTTACGCTTTCAGTACTCTGTGCCTGTCTTCATTTCATCATGATGACCATGCTTGTGTTCTGTTATGTTTACTTTTGAGTACTTATTCCGCTGCAAGTAGTTCTTCGCTAAGGAATTTCCTCACCGTCCAATTCCTCAGTGAAGAATTCGTAAAAATCGCCTATTCACCCCCCCCCCCTCTAGTCGATATAACGCACTTTCAAACTTCAACCTGATAAGCTTGAACCCAAATCGGAGAAATGTGTCTTCATAGGATACCCAAAGGAGACTGTTGGACACACCTTCTATCACAGACCCGAAGGCAAGATATCCGTTGCTAAGAATGGATCCTTTCTAGAGAAGGAGTTTCTCTCGAAAGAAGTGAGTGGGAGAAAAATAGAACTTGATGAGGTAATTGTACCTGCTCCCTTATTGGAAAGTAGTACATCACAGAAATCAGTTCCAGTGATTCCTACACCAATTAGTGAGGAAGCTAATGATGATGATCATGAAACTTCTGATCAAGTTACTATCGAACCTCGTGAGGGCTCCACTGCAGTAAAGATCCACACCAGAGTGGTACGGTAATCCTGTTCTGGAGGTCATGTTACTTGACCATGACAAACCTATGAACTATGAGGAAGCGATGATGAGCCCAGATTCCGCAAAATGGCTTGAGGCCATGAAATATGAGATGGGATCCATGTATGAGAACAAAGTGTGGACTTTGGTTGACTTGCCCGATGATTGGAAAGCCATAGAGAATAAATGGATCTTCGAGAAGAAGACGGACGCTGACGGTAATGTTACTGTCTACAAAGCTCGACTTGTTGCGAAAGGTTTTCGACAAGTTCAAGGAGTTGACTACGATGAGACCTTCTCACCCATAGCGATGCTTAAGTCTGTCCGAATCATGTTAGCAATTGCCGCATTTTATGATTATGAAATTTGGCAAATGGATGTCAAAACGCATTCCTTAATGGATATGTTAAAGAAGAGTTGTATATGATGCAACCATAAGGTTTTGTCGATCCAAAAGGTGCTAACAAAGTGTGCAAGCTCCAGCAATCCATTTATGGACTGGTGCAAGCATGTCGGAGTTGGAATATACGCTTTGATAGTGTGATCAAAGCATATGGTTTTATACAGACTTTTGGAGAAACCTGTATTTACAAGAAAGTGAGTGGGAGCTCTGTAGCATTTCTGATATTATATGTGGATGACATATTATTGATCGAAATGAAGGAAATATGCCCTAGAGGCAATAATAAAGTTATTATTTATTTCCTTATATCATGATAAATGTTTATTATTCATGCTAGAATTGTATTAACCGGAAACATAATACATGTGTGAATACATAGACAAACAAGATGTCACTAGTATGCCTCTACTTGACTAGCTTGTTAATCAAAGATGGTTATGTTTCCTAACCATGAACAAGGAGTTGTTATTTGATTAACAAGGTCACATCATCGATAGAATGATCTGATTGACATGACCCATTCCGTTAGCTTAACACTTGATCGCTTAGTATGTTAATGCTTTCTTCATGACCCATACATGTTCCTGTAACTATGAGATTATGCAACTCCCGTTTACGGAGGAACACTTTGGTACTACCAAACGTCACAACGTAATCGGGTGATTATAAAGGAGTACTACAGGTGTCTCCAAAGGTACTTGTTGGGTTGGCGTATTTCGAGATTAGGTTTTGTCACTCCGATTGTCTGGAGAGGTATCTCGAGCCTTCTCGGTAATGCACATCACTTAAGCCTTGCAAGCATTACAACTAATAAGTTAGTTGTGAGATGATGTATTACGAGCGAGTAAAGAGACTTGCGGTGACGAGATTGAACTAGGTATTGGATACCGACGATCGAATCTCGGGCAAGTAACATACCGATGACAAAGGGAACAACGTATGTTGTTATGCGGTTTGACCGATAAAGATCTTCGTAGAATATGTAGGAGCCAATATGGGCATCCAGGTCCCGCTATTGGTTAATGACCAAGAATAGTTCTAGGTCATGTCTACATAGTTCTCGAACCCGTAGGGTCCGCACGCTTAAGGTTTCGATGACAGTTATATTATGAGTTTATGAGTTTTGATGTACCGAAGGAGTTCGGAGTCCCTGATGAGATCGGGGACATGACGAGGAGTCTCGAAATGGTCGAGACGTAAAGATCGATATATTGGACGACTATATTCGGAGTTCGGAAAGGTTCCAATGATTCGAGTATTTTTCGAGTACCGGGTAGTTACGGGAGAAGCAATGGGCCTTGATGGGCTTTAGTGGGAAGAGGAGAAAGGGCCAGGGCTGCTGCGCCCCTCCCTCTAGTCCGAATTGGACTAGGGAAAAGGGGCCGCCACCTTTCCTTCTCCTCCACTTCCTTCTCCCTTCCCCCTCTTGGTGGACTCCTACTAGGACTTGGAGTCCTAGTAGGACTCCACACCTGGCCGCACCTATTGCCTTGGCCGGCCTCCTCCTCCTCCATCCTTTATATACGGGGGCAGGGGGGCACCCCAGAACACACAAGTTGATCTACGGATCTTTCCTTAGCCGTGTGCGGTGCCCCCTTCCACCATATTCCACTTCGGTCATATCGTCAGAGAGCTTAGGCGAAGCCTGCGCCGGAGAAGTCATATCGTCATGAGCTTAGGCGAAGCCCTGCGTCGGTGGAGCATCAACATCGCTACCACGCCGTCGTCTTGACGGAACTCATCCCGACACTTTGCTGGATCGGAGTCCGGGATCGCCATCGAGCTGAACGCAGCGTAACTCGGAGGTGCCGTGACGTTCGGTGCTTGGATCGGTCGGATCGTGAAGACGCACGACTACATCAACCTCGTTGTTATAACGCTTCTGCTTTCGGTCTACGAGGGTACGTGGACGGACACTCTCCCCTCTCGTTGCTATGCCATCACCATGGTCTTGCGTGATCGTAGGAAATTTTTTGAAATTACTACGTTCCCCATCAGTGGCATCCGAGCCTGGTTTTATGCGTTGATGTCATATGCACGAGTAGAACACAAGTGAGTTGTGGACGATACAAGTCATACTGCCTACCAGCATGTCATACTTTGGTTCAGCGGTATTGTTGGACGAGACGATCCGGACCAACATTACGCGTGCTCTTTACGCGAGACCGGTTCCTCGACGTGCTTTGCACATAGATGGCTTGCGGAAGACCTGTCTCTCCAACTTTAGTTGAACTGAGTGGCTACGCCCGGTCCTTGAGAAGGTTAAAAGCAGTCTATTTGACAAACTATCGCTGTGGTTTTGATGCGTAGGTAAGAACGGTTCTTGCTCAGCCCGTAGCAGCCACGTAAAACTTGCAACAACAAAGTAGAGGACGCCTAACTTGTTTTTGCAGGGCATGTTGTGATGTGATATGGTCAAGACGTGATGCTATATTTTATTGTATGAGATGATCATGTTTTGTAACCGAAGTTATCGGCAAGAATCGGCAGGAGCCATATGGTTGTCGCTTATTGTATGAAATGCAACGCCATGTAATTGCTTTACTTTATCTCTAAGCGGTAGCGATAGTCGTAGAAGCAATAGTTGGCGAGACGACAACGATGCTACGATGGAGATCAAGGTGTCGCGCGGTGACGATGGTGATCATGACGGTGCTTGGCGATGGAGATCACAAGCACAAGACGATGATGACCATATCATATCACTTATATTGATTGCATGTGATGTTTATCCTTTATGCATCTTATCTTGCTTTGATTGACGGTAGCATTATAAGATGATCTCTCACTAAAATTATCAAGAAGTGTTCTCCCTGAGTATGCACCGTTGCGAAAGTTCTTCGTCTTTGAGACACCACGTGATGATCGGGTGTGATAGGCTCTACGCTCAAATACAACGGGTGCAAAACAGTTGCGCACGCTGAATACTCAAAGTTAAACTTGGACGAGCCTAGCATATAACAGATATGGCCTCGGAACACGGAGACCGAAAGGTCGGCGTGAATCATATAGTAGATATGATCAACATAGTGATGTTCACCATTGAAACTACTCCATCTCACGTGATGATCGGACATGGTTTAGTTGATTTGGATCACGTGATCACTTAGATGACTAGAGAGATGTCTATCTAAGTGGGAGTTCTTAAG
Organism: Aegilops bicornis; assembly: GCA_021605145.1. Taxonomy (NCBI): domain Eukaryota; kingdom Viridiplantae; phylum Streptophyta; class Magnoliopsida; order Poales; family Poaceae; genus Aegilops; species Aegilops bicornis. Next base: position 587,879,369 of record CM038674.1, on the reverse strand, counting down.
TAATATGATTAATTGAACTTTAATTTATCATGAACTTAGTCCTGGTAATATTTTGCAAATTATGTTGTAGATCAATAGCTCGCGTTGTTGCTTCCCTATGTTTTTATATGTGTTCCTAAGATAAATTTGTATTGAAAAATGTTAGTAGCAATGATGCGGATTGGATCCGTGATCCGAGGTTTATCCTCATTGCTGCACGTAAGAATTATGTCCTTAATGCACCGCTAGGTGACAGACCTATTGCAGGAGCGTATGCATACGTTATGAACGTTTGGCTGGCTCAATATGATGACTACTTGATAGTTTAGTGCACCATACTTAACGGCTTAGAATCGGGACTTCAAAGACGTTTTGAACGTCATGGACCATATGAGATGTTCCAGAGTTGAAGTTAATATTTCAAGCAAATACCCGAGTTGAGAGGTATGAAATCTCCAACAAGTTCTATAGCTAAAAGATGGAGGAGAATCGCTCAACTAGTGAGCATGTTCTCGATTGTCCGGGTACTTCAATCGCTTGAATCAAGTGGGAGTTAATCTTCCGAGATAAGATAGTGATTGACAGAATTCTCTAGTCACCATCACTAAGTTACTAGAACTTCGTTATGAACTATAGTATGCAAGGGATGACGAAAACGATTCCCGAGCTCTTCGTGATGTTGAAATCGACGAAGGTAGAAATCAAGAAAGAGCATCAAGTGTTGATGATTGACAAGACCACTAGTCTCAAGGAAAAGGGCAAAAGGGAAGAAGGGGAACTTCAAGAAGAACGGCAAGCAAGTTGTCGCTCGAGTGAAGAAGCCCAAGTCCGGACCTAAGCCCGAGACTAAGTGCTTTTGCTGCAATGGAACTGGTCACTAGAAGCGGAACTACCCCAAGTATTTGGCGGATAAGAAGGATGGCAAAGTGAACAAAGGTATATTTGATATACAGATTATTGATGTGTATTTTACTAGTGTTCGTAGCAGCCCCTCGGTATTTGATATCGGTTCGTTGCTAAGAGTAGTAACTTGAAACGGAGTTGCCGAATGAACAAGTTCTAGTTGAAGGGAAGTGACGATGAGTGTTGGAAGTAGTTCCAAGATTGATATGATCATCATCGCACACTCCCTATACTTTCGGGATTAGTGTGGAACCTAAATAAGTGTTATTTGGTGTTGAGCATAAATATGATTTGATCATGTTTATTGCAATACGGTTATTCATTTAAGTAAGAGAATAAATTGTTGTTCTGCTTACATGAATAAAACCTTATATGGTTACACACCCAATGAAAATGGTTCATTGGATCTCGATCATAGTGATACACATATTCATAATATTGAAACCAAAAGATGCAAAGTTAATAATGATAGTGCAACTTATTTGTGGCACCGCCGCTTTGGGGTCATATCGGTGTAAAGCGCATGAAGAAACTCCATAAAGATGGATTTTCAAATCACTTGGTTATGAACCGCTTGATGCTTATGAACCGTGCCTTTTGGGCAAGATGACTGAAACTCCGTTGTTCGAACAATGGAACGAGCAACAAACTTGTTGGAAATAATACATACCGATGTATGCGATCCAATGAGTGTTGATGCTCGTGGCAAGTATCGTTATTTTCTCGACCTTCACAAGATGATTTGAGCAGATATGGGTATATCTACTTGATGAAACATAAGTCCGAAATAGTTGAAAGGTTCAAAGAATTTCAGAGTGAAGGGGAAAATCATCGTAACAAGAAAATAAAGTTTCTGCGATCTGATCGTGGAGATGAATATTTGAGTTACGAGTTTGGTCTTCAATTAAAACAAAGTGGAATAGTTTCACAGCTCACGCCACCGGAACACCACAACATTATGGTGTGTCCGAACGTCATAACTGCATTTCTTTATTTTGATATGGTGCGATCAATGATGTCTCTTACCGATTTACCAATATCGCTTTTGGGGTTATGCATTAGAGACAGCTGCATTCACGCTTAATAGGGCACCATCTAAATCCGTTGAGACGACACCATATGAACTATGGTTTAACAAAGAAACCTAAGTCATCGTTTCTTAAAAGTTTGGAGTTGTGATGCTTATGTGAAAAGTTTTCACCGATAAGCTCAAACCCAAATCGAGAAGTGCGTCTTCATAGAATACCCAAAGGTAACTATTGGGTACACCTTCTATCACAGATCCGAAGGCAAGTTTTTCGTTGCTAAGATGGATCCTTTCTAGAGAAGAAGTTTCTCTCGAAAGAAGTGAGTGGGAGGAAAGTAGAAACTTGATGAGGTAATTGTACCTTCTCCCTTATTGGAAAGTAGTTCATCACGTAAATCAGTTCTAGTGATTCCTACACCAATTAGTGAAGAAGTTAATGATGATGATCATGAAACTTCAGATCAAGTTGCTACCAAACCTCGTAGGTCTTCCAGAGTAAGATCCGCATCGAGTGGTACGGTAATCATGTTCGGAAGTCATGTTACTAGACCATGATGAACCTACGAACTATGAGGAAGCGATGATGAGCCCAGATTCCGCGAAATGGTTTGAGGCCATGAAATCTGAGATAGGATCCATGTATGAGAACAAAGTATGGACTTTGGTTGACTTGCTCGATGATCAGCAAGTCAAGTTAAATAAATGGATCTTCAAGAGGAAGACGGACATTGATAGTAGTGTTACTATCTACAAAGCTCGACTTGTCACAAAAAGGTTTTCGACAAGTTCAAAGTGTTGACTACAATGAGATTTTCTCAAACTGTAGCGATTCTTAAGTCTGTCGAATCATGTTAGCAATTGCCACATTTTATGAAATCGCAAATGGATGTCAAAACTACATTCTTTAATGGATTTATTAAAGAAGAGTTGTATATGATGCAACCGTAAGGATTTGTCAATCCTAAAGGAGCTAACAAAATGTGCAAGCTCAGCGATCCATCTATGGACCGTGCAAGCATCTCGGAGTTGGAATAAACGCTTTGATAGTATGATCAAAGCATATGGTTTTATACAGACTTTTGGAGAAGCCTGTATTTACAAGAAAGTGAGTGGGAGCACTACAGCATTTCTGATAAGTATATATGTGAATGACATATTGTTGATCGGAAATAATGTAGAATTATTCTGCAAAGCATAAAGGAGTATTTGAAAGTTTTTTTTTCAAAGAAGGACCTCAGTGAAGCTGCTTACATATTGAGCATCAAGATCTATAGAGATAGATCAAGACGCTTGATAAGTTTTTCAATAAGTACATACCTTGTCAAGATTTTGAAGTAGTTCAAAATGGAACAGTCAAAGAAAAGTTCTTTTTGTGTTGCAAAACGTATGAAATTGAGTAAGACTCAAATCCCGACCACGGCAGTAAAATAGAAAAGAGAATGAAAGTCATTCCCTATGCCTCACCATAGGTTCTATAAAGTATGCTATGCTATGTACTGCACCTATTGTATACCTTGCTCCGAATTTGGCAAGGAGTACAATAGTGATCTAGGAGTAGATCCTTTGGACATTGGTCAAAGACATCCTTAGTGAGGACTAAGGAAATATTTCTCGATTATGGAGGTGATAAAAGAGCCCGTCGTAAAGGGTTACGTCGATGCAAGTTTTGACGCCGATCTAGATACATATTGAAAGTGGGAGCAATTAGCTAAAGTAGCTCCGTGCAGAGCATTGTAGACATAGAGATTTGCAAAATACTTACGGCTCTGAATGTGACAGACCCGTTGACTAAGCTTCTCTCACGAGCAAAACATGATCATCCCTTAGTACTCTTTGGGTGTTAATCACATAGCGATGTGAACTAGATTATCGACTCTAGTAAACCCTTTGGGTGTTGGTCACATGTCGATGTGAACTATGGGTGTTAACCACATATAGATGTGAACTATTGATGTTAAATCACATGGCGATGTGAACTAGATTATTGACTCTAGTGCAAGTGGGAGACTGAAGGAAATATGCCCTAGAGGCAATAATAAAGTTATTATTTATTTCCTTATATCATGATAAATGTTTATTATTCATGCTAGAATTGTATTAACGGAAACATAATACATGTGTGAATACATAGACAAACAAGATGTCACTAGTATGCCTCTACTTGACTAGCTTGTTAATCAAAGATGGTTATGTTTCCTAACCATGAACAAGGAGTTGTTATTTGATTAACAAGGTCACATCATCGATAGAATGATCTGATTGACATGACCCATTCCGTTAGCTTAACACTTGATCGTTTAGTATGTTAATGCTTTCTTCATGACCCATACATGTTCCTGTAACTATGAGATTATGCAACTCCCGTTTACCGGAGGAACACTTTGGGTACTACCAAACGTCACAACGTAACTGGTGATTATAAAGGAGTACTACAGGTGTCTCCAAAGGTACTTGTTGGGTTGGCGTATTTCGAGATTAGGTTTTGTCACTCCGATTGTCGGAGAGGTATCTCCAGGCCTTCTCGGTAATGCACATCACTTAAGCCTTGCAAGCATTACAACTAATAAGTTAGTTGTGAGATGATGTATTACAGAACGAGTAAAGAGACTTGCCGGTGACGAGATTGAACTAGGTATTGGATACCGACGATCGAATCTCGGGCAAGTAACATACCGATGACAAACGGAACAACGTATGTTGTTATGCGGTTTGACCGATAAAGATCTTCGTAGAATATGTAGGAGCCAATATGGGCATCCAGGTCCCGCTATTGGTTAATGACCAAGAATAGTTCTAGGTCATGTCTACATAGTTCTCGAACCCGTAGGGTCCGCACGCTTAAGGTTTCGATGGCGATGCTTATATTATGAGTTTATGAGTTTTGATGTACCGAAGGAGTTCGAGTCCCGGATGAGATCGGGGACATGACGAGGAGTCTCGAAATGGTCGAGACGTAAAGATCGATATATTGGACGACTATATTCGGAGTTCGGAAAGGTTCCGAATGATTCGAGTATTTTTCGGAGTACCGGTAGTTACAGGAGAAGCAATGGGCCTTGATGGGCTTTAGTGGGAAGAGGAGAAAGGGCCAAGGGGCTGCTGCCCCCTCCCTCTAGTCCGAATTGGACTAGGGAAAAGGGGCGGCCACCTTTCCTTCTCCTCCACTTCCTTCTCCCTTCCCCTTGGTGGACTCCTACTAGGACTTGGAGTCCTAGTAGGACTCCACACCGTCAGCACCTATTGCCTTGGCCGGCCTCCTCCTCCTCCATCCTTTATATCACAGGCAGGGAGCACCCCAAAACACACAAGTTGATCTACGGATCTTTCCTTAGCCGTGTGCGGTGCCCCCTTCCACCATATTCCACTTCGGTCATATCGTCGTAGAGCTTAGGCGAAGCCCTGCGCCGGAGAAGTCATATCGTCGCGGAGCTTAGGCGAAGCCCTGCGTCGATGGAGCATCAACATCGTCACCACGCCGTCGTCTTGTGGAACTCATCCCGACACTTTGCCGGATCGGAGTCCGGGATCGCCATCGAGCTGAGCGTGTGCGTAACTCGGAGGTGCCGTGACGTTCGGTGCTTGGATCGGTCGGATCGTGAAGGCGTCACGACTACATCAACCGCGTTGTTATAACGCTTCCGCTTTCGGTCTACGAGGGTACGTGGACGGACACTCTCCCCTCTCGTTGCTATGCCATCACCATGGTCTTGCGTGATCGTAGGAAAATTTTTGAAATTACTGCGTTCCCCATCACGAAAATGATACGGAATTTCTGGATAGCATAAAAGGATACTTGAATAAGATTTTTTCAATGAAAGACCTCGGTGAAGCTGCTTATATATTGGGCATCAAGATCTATAGAGATAGATCAAGACGCTTAATTGGAATTTCACAAAGCACATACCTTGATAAAGTTTTGAAGAAGTTCAAAATGGATCAAGCAAAGAAAGGGTTCTTGCCTGTGTTACAAGGTGTGAAGTTGAGTCAGACTCAATGCCCGACCACTGCAGAAGATAGAGAGAAAATTAAAGTCATTCCCTATGCTTCAGCCATAGGTTCTATCATGTATGCAATGATGTGTACCAGACCTGATGTGTGCCTTGCTATTAGTTTAGCAGGGAGGTACCAAAGTAATCCAGGAGTGGATCACTGGACAGCGGTCAAGAACATCCTGAAATACCTGAAAAGTACTAAGGATATGTTTCTCGTTTATGGAGGTGACAAAGAGATCGTCGTAAATGGTTACGTCGATGCAAGCTTTGACACTGATCCGGATGACTCTAAGTCACAAACCGGATATGTATTTATATTGAATGGTGGAGCTGTCAGTTGGTGCAGTTCTAAGCAAAGCGTCATGGCGGGAATCTACGTGTGAAGCGGAGTACAGAGCTGCTTCGGAAGTAGAAAATGAAGGAGTCTGGATGAAGGAGTTCATATCCGATCTAGGTGTCATACCTAGTGCATCCGGTCCAATGAAAATATTTTGTGACAATACAGGTGCAATTGCCTTGGCAAAGGAATCCAGATTTCACAAGAGAACCAAGCACATCAAGAGACGCTTCAATTCCATCCGTGATCAAGTCAAGGAGGGAGACATAGAGATTTGCAAAATACATACGGATCTGAATGTTGCGGACACATTGACTTAGCCTCTCTCACGAGCAAAACATGATCAGCACCAAGACTCCATGGGTGTTATAATCATTACTATGTAATCTAGATTATTAAATCTAGTGCAAGTGGGAGACTGAAGGAAATATGCCCTAGAGGCAATAATAAAGTTGTTATTTATATTTCCTTATATCATGATAAATGTTTATTATTCATGCTAGAATTGTATTAACCGGAAACTTAGTACATGTGTGAATACATAGACAAATGTAATGTCCCTAGTATGCCTCTCTTGGACTAGCTCGTTAATCAAAGATGGTTAAGTTTACTGCCCATAGACATGTGTTGTCATTTGATGAACAGGATCACATCATTAGAGAATGATGTGATGGACAAGACCCATCCGTTAGCTTAGCACAAATGATCGTTTAGTTTTATTGCTAATGCTTTCATCATGACTTATACATGTTCCTCTCACTATGAGATTATGCAACTCCCAAATACCGGAGGTACACCTTGTGTGCTATCAAAAGTCACAACGTAACTGGGTGATTATAAAGATGCTCTACAGGTGTCTCCGATGGTGTTTGTTGAGTTGGCATAGATCGAGATTAGGATTTGTCACTCTGTGTATCGGAGAGGTATCTCTGGGCCCTCTCGGTAATGATCATCACTATAAGCCTTGCAAGCAATGTGACTAATGAGTTAGTTACGGGATGATGCATTACGGAACGAGTAAAGAGACTTGCCGGTAACGAGATTGAACTAGGTATGATGATTCCGACGATCGAATCTCGAGCAAGTAACATACCGATGACAAAGGGAACAACTTATGTTGTTATGCGGTTTGACCGCTAAAGATCTTCGTAGAATATGTAGGAGCCAATATGATCATCCAGGTTTCACTATTGGTTAAAGACCGGAGAGGTGTATCGGTCATGTCTACATAGTTCTCGAACCTGTAGGGTCCGCACGCTTAATGTTCGATGACGATTTGTATTATGAGTTACGTGATTTGATGTACCGAAGTTTGTTCAGAGTCCCGGATGAGATCACGGACATGATGAGGAGTCTCGAAATGGTCGAGACGTAAAGATTGGTATATTGGAAGGTTGCATTTGGACATCGAAATGGTTCCGGGATGTTCGAGCATTTTTTCGGAGTACCGGGAGGTTACCGGAACCCCCCGGGGGGTTAATGGGCCTTCATGGGCCCTAGTGAAAGAGAGGAGGCCAGCTGTGTGGGCGCCCCCAAGCCCAAACCGAATTGGACTAGGGTTGGGGGGGGCCTTTCCTTCTCTCCTCCTCCTCTTTCCCCCCTTCTCCTTGTGGGAATAGGAAGGGGGGGCGAATCCTACTTGGACCGGGAGCCCAAGTAGGACCCCCCTTGGCGCGCCACACCTTTGTGGGCCTCCTCCTCCCCCCTCCTTTATATACGTGGGAGGGGGGCACCCCAAAGACACAAGTTGATCCTTTAGCCATGTGCGGTGCCCCCCTCCACAGTTACACACCTCGGTCATATCGTTATAGTGCTTAGGCGAAGCCCTGCGCCAGTAACTTCATCATCACCGTCACCACGCCGTTGTGCTGACGGAACTCTCCATCGGCCTCAACTGAATCAAGAGTTCGAGGGACGTCACCGAGCTGAAAGTGTGCTGATCGCGGAGGTGTCGTACGTTCGGTACTTGGATCGGTTGGATCGCGAAGACGTTCGACTACATCAATCACGTTACTAAACGCTTCCGCTTTCGGTCTATGAGGGTACGTAGACACACTCTCCCCGCTCGTTGATATGCTTCTCCTAGATAGATCTTGCGTGATCGTAGGCAATTTTTTTGAAATACTACGTTCCCCAACAGATACATCATTGATTTATATGTTTTAGCATAAAGGAGACAATTGATGTATTTTTGTATCATTAATATGGTTTTTATGCATTCTTGTGGAAGAAATGCATGAAAGATGATTGTTGTATGAAGAGGTTTATACCCAATGATCACCCGCAAAAAAAAAGGTTTATACCCAATGATGTGAGTTCCCTTCAAAAAAACCAACGAAAATCAAGGGTAGCCAAGTCAACACTCCTCCCATCGGCGCTGCCGCTGGTCCGCCCCATCTCCGATGGCCTCTGGGTCATGGAGGTGCGGAGGATCTCGGGCTCCCGCTAGCGGGAAGGACCCAGTTCTCGTTCTTTTTAGTTTCGGTGTCTTGGTTGGGGTTGTGTGGCGGCGGCGATGTTCCTTAGTAGGAATAATGCCTCCCATGTTTTATCCCTGTCTCGGTGGTGCATCTAGCATCATCGGAGTGTGTGTAGAGGTGTGTTTCTGTTGGATCTCGTGGGATTCGATCGGTGCTGGCATTCGATGGATTTGTTTTGGAGTGTTTACAGGTTTGATCTATCTGATCTACGACTTTCTTCATCGGCGATGGTTGCTGCTTTGATGCGTTAGTCCTATGGAGTCTTAGCACGACGACTTACCGACTGTCCTCTACAACAAGGTTTGTCCGGCTCCAGTGAGGGAGGGCAATAACGGGTCGCTAAGTGGTCCACAAACATGGTTGTAATTTTTATTGCCTCTATTGTTATTTGTACCGTCATGATTGAGGATGAATAGATAGAAAGTTTCTCGCAAAAAAAAAAGGTTTTTACCCAATGCCGTTCTCTTTAGCAGAACATGAATGATGGTTCCCTAAGAAAAAACATGAATGGTGGATTGATGTTCCACACACAAAGTGTGCAAATATGAAGTTTGTAGACCGGAGATAAATATGAAGTTGGTAGTGAAGCGCGCGCGTGCACAAACACACGCAAAGTGTGCAAATTACTACCCCTGGTATTATAATTTTTATATCCCCCATTTCAGGTTAATATGCAGAAAGAAAAGAGAATACTACGTGGCAGACAACGTGTCGTACCATTACGTACACGCAAGCATAAAACACGTCAGGTACGAGATCTGAATACGTGTACCAAATCCACGGGAGGAAGGAGGGAACCATCCGCTCTCGGTCGTGCCGTGCGGGGTCCTGATCCCCATCGGACACCGTCGTCATCGGCCGGCTCCCAGTCCGACCTCCGTCTCCATGCGATCTCCTCGGCCGGCGCGGCTCGCTGCCGTCGCGCTTCTCCTCGCGGCGCTCGCCGCGGCCGCGGCCGCCCCCGCCGCCGCGGCCAGCAGAGACGGGTACGGGCGCGCGAGGAGGCTGCGCATGAGGGGCAAGGTCGTCGAGATGTGAGCGCTCCCCTGTCTTGAGCTACCCTCTGTTCGATTTCTGTCGGGTTTAGTCCGAGCTTTGGGATTGGGAAGGTTCCATTTCGTCGCGGGGATTTCTGTGTCGTACGGGGGAAGAAGATTTTAGCTGCCCTGTAAGCTCCGTCTTCAGACAGAAGCCCCTGTAATTCGGGTCGCGGATAAAAATGCGAACTTTGTTCATCTTGTTCAGACGAGTGCCAACATCTCGAGCTCACGCCTATAGCCAACGTTTCAGCCCATGTGGTCAATGAATCACTCCATAATCTCTGCATTTCAGTTCTGCAATAATTTTGCACCAGTCCCCCAGTCCCCAGAGCATCAACGATATGATGTCACTGTAAGCTGTGAGATTCTGGCCTCTTCAGTTTCTAGATCAAGGCCTCCAGACTAGAGCCTCGTCTGCACATGACAAAGCATTCAACATACAGAGTTAGCCAAGTACTGTAGCTCTGTACATAAAGGCTGTTAACCTGTGTATTGGCACGCTAACAAATCTGTGTAATGCAATGTTCAATTCTAGGATTCCAGTACTGATTCATTTCCATTCATTTCAGGTTTTATCATGCTTATGGCAACTACATGGCGTATGCATTTCCTGTATGTTCATCAGCTATCTCAGGAATTCTTGAACAAAATTCAGTTTATTTGTTCATGGCCAATCTAATGTTTTCTGTGTTGATACCTTTTCAGCATGACGAATTGAAGCCTCTTACTAAAGGCTTCACTGACTCCCTCAGTGAGCTTGGCAACCTAAATGTATTAATGTATCGACAAATTTACAGTTTGCAATTGACATCACGAAAGCTTAAAGATACCCCGGCGTAATATCACCTCTTTGTTTCTTCTTGTAGCTTGAGCACTTGCCACAGGATTATAATGGATCAGCATTGTCACTAGTTGAGTCATTATCAAGGTACACTTTATGAAGTTGTGATGTTTCTGGATACTTCGAGATTTGTGCTGTCTTTTGATGATAAGAATATGAATTACCATGTTGTTTCTTCAAAAGGAAAATTGTATCCATAAGATCGATAGGTAATGCCTCTCTGTTTTGGCTCATGCAGTCTTGTTGTCTTAGGTAACCTAACAGAATTTGACAGAGGAGTTAGTTGGCTTTCAGAGAATCTAACTTTTGATGTTGATGCTCGAGTTAATCTTTTTGAGGTAATGCCATTTGATTTTTATCACGACTAGAACAAAACAATGAAATGTTGCCAGGATTTTAAGCAACAATCATTTTCTCAAAGTTTTCACTTCTTCATGCCTTTTTTCCCTTCTTATCCAGTGTAACATAAGACTTCTTGGGGGGCTTATTTCTGCTCATATTCTTGCAAAGGACTACAGCAGTCAAAATAAAGATGGAGTATATCAGAACCAATTACTACATCTTGCTGAAAATTTAGGCAGCCGGTTTCTGCCAGCATTTGAGACACCTACTGGTTTGCCGTATGCATGGATCAATCTAAAGGTTCATTTACAAACCCTTGGCCTTTCTTCTGATTTAGAAAGTAGTACACCGCTGCAATCACTTTTCCGGGTAAAATAAATAGTAAAAGGCATGTATTGATAAATTCCAATTGTTCAGCACGCCCTTTCCTGCTATGGCACAAACAGAAGTGTCAACCCTCCTGCGGAAACTAGATAATCTTTCGACGATTATTTTGTTTCCCTTATTGGATACCCTTGTACTCCCTCCGTTCCTAGATATAGGGTGTATAGTTTTTGGCACGGAAATTAAAGAACGCACGTGGAGGGAAAATTTCACAAGTTTCGGACGAGATTACACCTGACTAATTGACATGAGGAAATAGAGGAGCTTGCCCGATATAAGGAAATGTAAAGAAATCCCTAAAAAAAATTATCCAAATGAGTGGTGCAATGCAATACACCTTATATTTCGGACTTTTTCTCAAAAATCTATACACCTTATATCAAGGAACGGAGGGAGTATAATATTACTTGTAGCACCCAAGTCATACATATTACATTAGCTCACATATATTACAATCCATTTAATCATGATCTGACATGGCTGTTGAGCTTGTATTTTATTCATACATCATCTCTGATGCTATGACTACTTTTTCCAGTATGGAGTTATGGAGAATGAGACAACTGAAACGAGCACATCAGGATGTGGTGAGTGGCGGAATAGTCATTATTCTGTTGGTATCTTGGTAGTGGTAGCTAAGATACATAAATTTGTTGCAGGCTCCCTTATCCTTGAAATGGGTGCATTGTCACGTTTGACCGGTGATCCTAGATATGAAGTTGCAGCTCTTCGTGCTCTTCGCAAGTTATGGAGCATGAGAAGCTCACTGAATCTTGTAGGCTCAACACTAGATGTTTTGTCTGGCAACTGGATTGAATATTCGTCAGGCATTGGTGCTGGTACTACTTCTTATGCTAGCCCACTTGGTGTATCAGTTATACCAACGTCAAATTTGTAGCATAATTTTTTTTACAAGTGTTTCTTTGTATATGCTGGTTAATTCTGTCTAATTAGAAGATATATGTGCTTGAGACATATTGATGATCTTTCATAACATATTTGCAGGAGTTGATTCGTTTTACGAGTATTTGATTAAGGCATATATCCTTTTTGGAAATGATGAGTACTGGGATATGTTTCATTCTGCTTACCTAGCAGTGCAGAAGTATTTCCGACATGGGCCATGGTACACCCTTTCTTCATGCCATATTCAATAAAAAAATCCATTCCATGCCAGTTACTTGTCGCCACAATATGCTTGTACCAGACAGTAATAATCATCCGTCTTCTCAGGTACCATGAGGCTGATATCAGGACTGGAGAAGCAACACACTGGCAACTAACTAGCCTCCAGGCCTTCTGGCCTGGTGTTCAGGTCTGCTGACTCTGTACATGATATATCACCTTACACTTACTGTGGAACTTTTTATCTTGTATTGTTTGCTTACTGCTATCATCATCACCAGACACTACTAGGAGATGTTGCTGCTGCAAATCTGTCACATCGTGAATTTTACAATGTATGGCAAAGGTTCGGCGTCCTTCCTGAAAGGTATTAATAATTAATACCTCTTGACCATCAGTTTGTAAAGGAAAATGGAAGTATCATGTGACTGTTTGAAATAAATTCAGAGTATGATGCACAAGACTGACAAGAGTATGACCAAAACTTGCTTTCAGGTTTTACACTGTATTTTATTGATGCATGCTTTGTACTTTGCAGATATCTATTAGACTACGGAATTTTGCATCCTACAGAGAAGTACTATCCTTTACGCCCAGAGTTTGCTGAGTCTACATTTTATCTTTATCAAGCAACTAAGGGTATGATCATGAATACCAGACAAATAATATTGTTGGGGATTTTTTTCTTAAAAAATTAATCAAGCAGATGAAGATAATATGATGTCCAGATCACTAACACCTCTGATATCTTTAGATCCTTGGTACCTAGAAGTGGGTGAAGCTATAATTGGATCACTTAATTACTACACCAAAGTGGAAGGAGGTTTTGCTAGTATCAGAGATGTTTCAACAATGAACCTTGAAGATCATCAACACAGCTTCTTTCTTTCAGAAACGTGAGCTGTTAATCTTCCTATTGTTTCTAATAAGCAGTTGGAGCTAAACTGTCCCATTCGCGCTGATAGATCCGGTCACTGTTGAGATAACGGTCGATAACTCTTCTGCAGGTGCAAATATCTTTTTCTCCTTTACGACGATTCATTCTTGAGGAACAAAAATTACATATTTACAACAGAGGGCCATCCCCTTCCAGTAATGAGCACGTGGCACGAGAAAATTCCTCGACTGGATATTCCCACCAATTGGACAGTTGTTAAGGTGATCCCATACCACCTTACATCAGAACGCAAGTTAGGAAACCATATGATGCCCTAGCTCCTATTTGTAGGAGCATTAATCTTACTTTGTACTGTCATCGTAACGATATCGAGAACCTCTCTGCAGGACGGCAACCAACCGATTCGTGCGAGCGCATTGTCATCCAAAGTCTGTCCAGAGACAATTTTCCGGCAGAACGTTGGCTCCCCGTGGGAGAGTGCGTGCCACATACCAGATGTGTTCCCTAGCCACAGATGCAGGGCCGACGATGACTGTGGGATAGAGTCAGTAACATGCAAGAGGAGAACCTGCAGTATGGCTGGATACTGCGGCTTGTGGCTGGCGGTTTACTAGCCAATGTTGTTGGAGAGATTATACTTTCGCCATTCATTCACAGAATGATCAAAATAAGGTAAACACCACCTTGAAAATAGAATGTTACCCACCCGCTTCAGCCTGACTTTGTACATTAGAATAGCATCGATAGCAGATTCGTGATGTCTGAATCAGCCAAATTAACCTGTATGTCAAATGCTGGTTTGAAGTTTCATGCTGATGTGATGTATCTGCGGTCCGATATATGGGTGTACTTTATTGTGCGATATATGTAATTACTGTCTGATCTGATTATTTTAGCACATGTGGGCATGCAAAAAAAGAACATACTAGAGACATTGTGCATTCTGGTTAATTTGTGCGGACATAATAATTAAGTTCGGTCTTTTGTTTGTTGTGAGTTGCAAATTAGTCGTGATTGCACTGCTGTACAGTTTGACAGGACCATGGATCCGTGGCTCCAGGCTCTAGCCTTCCCTACCGTCAGATTTCTACTGTAGATTCACACCAATAATTTTAGTTAGTCCACCTTCCGCTAATCCGGACAATGTAGCTGCAAAGTCAAATGCCAGATTGCAGGGCAGGAATAAAAAAAAAGCCCTTCCTTTGATCTATACAAGACTAAATACAAGACCACTTAGTCTTGTATTGGTATTGTAGATGTTCATAATTTCCTGCTTGGTCAAACTTAAAACGGCTTGATTTAAGATAACACCAAATAGCACGCACTGTGATTCCCGCGCTTGGAAGAATCTGCTGCACATTATGTATGTAGGGTCGTAAAAAAAATTCATGTGTAAATTTTCGGTGCCGCGCATCTCTGAAACTGAAGTTGCATTGTTTTGCCAAAAAGATCGAGGTGGAGAACGCTGACTTATAAATAACTAGTATGTCAGAGTTATAGGAATAGACGATACACTTTCTTTTTTTAATATATAAAAGGGTTTCCCCCAGCTTCATTGATGAAACTCAACACTACCTTCGACAACGGACAAGTTCAGCAGTTCCTCATCCTGATCTCAGGACCGAAACATTCAGCCGATCAAAGACTCCACGCGGAGTCATTGGGAACGGAAATTGTTCACCTGCTATTCTTCGACAATGTTGGTGCCCAACCATGAGATCGCCGAAGACCCCCCGCGCGCCTTTCTTCACAAGTTCATCCACTCGCTGCATCACCTTTTGCTCATTTGGTTTCTGCAAATCGCTCCGGTGGCCAGTGGTGAGCCAAACGACAAACATGGTAAATAATCCCCGCGGGGATCAGCATTTCTAGTCTTCCACCAAGTCCGGCCCAAAGCCCAAAGCAATCAAAAGGATTTTGGCTGTCCTTTTCCCCGACCATGAGAGTGATTCAACCACTCTTCAACCAGCCCAGTTGTTTCAGGTCATACATTGGAAAATCCCCCACACAAATGTGGCAAAAGGGAGATATATAGCAAGAGAAAGGAAATAAATAGCCTCCCCGTGGTCGATCGCGGCGGCGCTATAAAGAGCAGGCGAGGGTAGCTGGAGCTTCTTTTTTTTTTTGCGAGGTAGGGTAGCTGGAGCTTCCGGACCTGGCATGGCTTCTAGACCAACAACCGCGCGGCGCAGGGTCCCTCCCTCATCGCGCGTGCCCCCAATCGAACGGTACGTACGACGCAAGCAACCAACTCAACCGCGCCCTGCCAGTCGTCCACGTACGGCCCTTTCCCGCGTCCGATCGCTCGCGCCGCATGCTTGTCCACGTCATTCACACCCTAGGAGAAGCCCTTTTTTGCTCACTCGCGCGCGCACAATAACGCACGGCCCGGCGTTGGTTGCAGCGTGCGCCGTGCATGCGAATTGAACGCACCGCCTTTTCCCAGCTCCCGCCCCGCGGCGCGCCAGCGGGCAGACTCCTCGTAGCCTTTACGCCACGCCCCTATATAAGCCCGGCGCGGCGAGCGATCAACATCACAACGAAAGCAACAGCCAGCAAGCTCACTTAGCTACCAGCCTACCACTAGTCGCGATCGCAGCTTAGCCACTCGTTGACATGGCCAGCAAGTCGGCGTCCCTGCTGATCCTCGCGGCGCTGGTGGCGGCCGCGGCGTGCGCGGGCTCGGCAACGGCGCGCGACGTCCCGGCCGGGAAGGAGGATGCGGTGAAGCGGCCGGAGACGTTCCAGGAGGGGACGGTGCTGATCCCGGGGATCGGGCGGTACGAGCTGGGCAGCCACTACAGGCCGGACATCGGCGGGCTGGACCACAGCATCCCGGCCGCCGCCAGGGCGCAGTTCATCCCCGGCGCCGACGACACCTGGGTGCCCAACCCCGGCTTCGAGGTGCCCAACCCCTTCCGCCCCGCAGCTACCACGGAGTCCCCCTGATGGATCGAGTCGGCCGGCCAACGCGTCCACGTTACGCGCATCGATCAATGGGTAGCTAGCCTGCTACAATTCAATTTCCGCTAGCTTTTGGTTGCTACAATAAAATAGCTGCTATGCATAGGCAAGGCATGCGTATGCATGTATCAGCGACTGCGTGCGAACGCGCTGTCGACGTTTTTTGTGTGATTGGAGAGTGTACTTGTATGGGGTATGCATGGATGCGTAGGAAGGAAGCATCCACCGCATATCTCGTTTTGCTTTGTTGTTGCCAATAATGTCTTTCAGTTCAATGTATTTTTCTTTTTAATTCGATAAATTAATGATGAAGTATTATGGAGGATGAAGCTTGCTGTGTTCGCCACACAAAAACACGAGCTTGTGTTCGGTCCAATCATAGTGAAAATCTGAATTTGATCCTTGGTTAGAAGGGTCGTTATTTTCGGTGATCTAGGCAAAGGCTCTGGCTTAAGTTGCGTCGCCCTGCCAACGGCTTTTCTGGGCGTGTAATGTTCTAGTAGATGGATTAGTTGACACTCACTTTTTAGATTTTAGATTTTTATTTTATTGCACAGTACTTGATATGGCAAATGTAAGCTCCATGTTAAACTGAGTCCTAAGGCGCAAAATGTAAAAAACATGCCTCTTGTGTACATGCGTTCAAAAAAAGTCAGAACGGACAACAACCCACACGCGTCCTTAGAAAGCCAGCGCCTACCACAGCAACTGGCACGCAACGCCAACAAACCAGAGCTGAATTTAACGCATGAGGTGAACTTAGACACGATTGATGACCAAGTTCCACGTAGCAATTAGTGATGTGACCTCACAGAGCAATTCAAGCGCACATGGGCGCGCCATAAGCTTAGTAGCATACCATTTGTAAACGAGTCGGGCAGCATATATTTGCTTACTCGACGGCTACAAGTCATGCAATGCTTTACTCCGGCAGCAAAGCTTGTTCAGTAGTTCATGGCAAAAAGTAGTCTACGTAGTTGGGCAAAAGATGCAACTACAAGTTTCCAGCGGCGACACCAATTTTTTTCCACCTCACTATGGCTGACCACCTCGCCGGGAACGTCCGCGTCCACGCCCGGCTTCTCGAGAACGGCCCCTGGAAGAGGAAGGCTGTGGAGTGCTCGTCCGTACAAGTCTGTTTTGTCTGTTTGTTCTGTTTTGTATTGCCCTCTCCGTCAAGTTGATTGTTCTTCCCACACTCTCTGCTGCGGTACCGGCATTCTGTTGTTCAGAAGATGCGCCAGCAATGGCTGGGTTTGAAGGGGAAGGTTCACGTACAGGGGATGCATCTGTGGTTCTGTTTGGTGATGCATCCGCTCCGCCTGACTGTGCTAGAGGACTTTGGTCTGGCTCCACCTCAGCAAGTTCAGCAGTACCATCACCTTCTACAATCTCCTCTGACATGTCTGCATCGCTCTTTGCTGCTGCCCCACTTGGAGATGCTGCCCTGAAAGCATCACCTGCTTGCTCACCAATATCCAGGGGGCTGCTATCTGATTGTTGTTCAGGTTCATCCGGCAACTCCCCCTCCTCCCTCTCATCCTCAGCATCAGTGGCTGTAGTAATCTGGCCCTCTTCCTTCGCATCTTCGAGTTTCTGGTCTTCATCAAACGATTCCACTACTGCCTCTGACTTAAGCGGCACATCTTCCACAGCAATTGCATCACTGTCCATATTAACTTCAGCATCCTGGCCTTCGATGTCCATTGATGCACCTGTATATTCTTCCATGTCATCATTGTTACCCGCTTCGTCATCCTTGATGTCCTCAACCTCTTCAACTGGCATGGAAGCCTGATCCGTGTTCATCTCTTCTCCAGGCTGTTGTTGCACATCTTGGTTGTCTATCGGAATAACAACAGGAGCCTCAGTCGTTACATCTTCAGGGGCCGATTGATCAGTTTTTAACTCACTGGAACTCTGAACAGAATCCTCTCTAGGTTTCTTTGATGGAGGATTGGCATCATTAGCCTCTCCATGTGATGCATCATCTCTCATCTGCGATGATGGCATGAGACGTTTGCGACCAGAAGGCAATACAGACACACTACCAGAAGTTTCACGCTCCAGTGATGGGCCACCTTTTTCCTGAACTACTGTGGAACCTCGTTCTGTCGACGTGCCACCTTTCTCCTGTACTGCAGAACCATCGACAACTGGTGTAGCCGCATCAGCCTGGGGCTCTTCAATTCGTTCAAGACTAGGCCGAATGAGCACCCTTCTTGATCTGCGTTGTTCAGTACTTGGCTTGGGCAAAGAAGAAACTGCTTTCTCCTCCATCACTTTAACTTGAGCAGGCCTTGGCGGAGTAGCTACCTGCCGCCCTGAGGAAAAAGAAGATGGATTATTAACTCCCATACTTTAAGGATGGGTAAGAAAGTAGAAACAACCCCATTGTCAACTATGATTAAGTTGCAACCCTATGCCACCAAGCAACATGCCTGGTAAGTTCCGTATAATATTGCATTTCAAAACAATGTCTAATACTAACTTTTGTGATAAATAACCGTCATTTTCAGGCTATTTACCAAATGCATGTGCCTAATCGATTCTATGATCTTGCCGCATTTATTTCAACTACTTAATATCCCATCCTCGGAAGAATAGAAAGAATGAAGAGGGGAGCACCTGTCGCAGCTGCATCGACAGTGGGAGTTTCAATAGGTGGTGTCTGGCTAGTTGAACCATCTTGGAACGGGCTAGGAGACTCCTCCATTTTTTTAGCCGCAAGGAAATATGAACGGAACTGCTCCTCTACTGCTGATCCAGACGGGATTTGAGATGATTGTCCAGAATAATGCTGCAGAAAATGCACATCGACTTTCAATTATGATCATAGAAGATAATTAATGATAAATGCGTTAGGTCCCTAAAATGAGCAGAGCTCCGTAATTAAAGTATATATACTGTTGACTTCCATAACCAACAGGAAAATAAATTGATATTTAAGATAAACTATACCTCAATCACCTCCTTCACAGCCTGCCGGTGCTTCTCAATCGATTCCTCTATTTGCTTCTTCTCCTGTAATCGATATTTGAAAAAATCAATTGGATGACACTTAAAAAACACCCTTTTGGTAAGAACTTACGAAGGCAAAACATATCAAGCCTTAAAAAATGTCCACTGATTTAGAAACATTGAAGATTCTTTAGACTTTTCTTAATATATTCCTTTACAACATTTTAGATAAAAATTAAAAGCATAAAAAAATAGTTATAACAATGCTACATGACATGACTGGCTGACGTTTGTTTATCATGTGTAAACTGACAATGTGGCAAAGCACTACGAATGGGAAAATCCATCGAGAATGAGCACGAGGAAGATATGTACCTTTGATAGATTTTGAACAGCAACGTAGAAAACGTTCTCAGCCTTTTTGCGGCTTGCCTTTTCTTTCTTGAGATCATCTCTCTCCTTCTCCAAGATTTTTTCCAGTGTCTGTTAATACATTCGAGTTAGAAGCAGGAAGAAATGTTTTAATGCCATTTAAGCTCAACATGCTAACCTGTATCCTGATGTCCTTCTCTTTTACGGCCTGAACATTTGATGTTTCCATTGGCATTTTCTGACCTGCTCATCAGATTTAGAACTAGAGAAATTGCAGATATCAATTGACATGAAAGAGAAAGAACGTCAAATTACTTGATTTAAGATCTTCAATCTGCTTCAAAAGGCTTTTATTTTCTTTTATAAGATCCGTCTTCTCTCGCATTAACACTTCAATCTTTTTCTGCATCATTAAATAGGGTCACATAATAACACATGAAAATGGCACTGAACTCTTGACCTTGCAACAGAAGAAAAGGAGGAGATCCTAACCTTGTAGGTGAAGGTAATCTTCTTCTGTCTATCAATTTCAGATTTCAGGCTAGCCTATGGAACAGAATGGTATATTAATACAGCTGAGAATATGAAGTCATAATATTGGTATCACAAGGATTAATAAATTCAACCTCAACATCATTCAGCTTCTTTTCCCTAGCTCCCAATTCAGACTGACAGCCAGCAAGCTTCTCATCTAAATTTCTTATGGCAACGTCCCTCTCGGAAAGAAGATTCTTTGCACGCTCAAGCTCAACTGAATTCTCTCTCAAGGTTGACTGTTAGGCACAAGAAATAAACAATAGAAGTCAGTTGACACTACACTTAGATAGCATGTTAATCACTAGAGGTCTGTGGTCTGAAATTGTCTCCTTGACACTACACTTAGATGGCATGGCTCGGGATTACATGGCTAAGGTGTGTACTCGTACTCTAGAAAGAAGACACTGCACATGGATGGCAAAACACTTATATCCACAAGAAAATAAAAGATTTTTAAAATTTATGCTAGTAGTCCAAAAGAGTATCATTACTACTTTCTGAACTGAAATGGGGTTTTGCAGCATATGATACAACACTAACAATCGCGTGCAGCTTAAGGAAAAATGGGCAGGCTGCTATGCTCTCCCAAAATAGAAAAATAGTATCATTTCAAGTACTTGTGAAGGGAATGTCAAGGGAACATTTGTTTTTTAAAAGAAAGATTTAAAAGTGATATCTCAGAATTATGGCGAGAAAATAAAACCACTGACTTTGATATTTTGAAGTTCACCCTTCATGGTCTCATATGTGTTCAAATCGACGCCTCTACTGTTTTCGACCAACTGCAGAAGACAGTAAAAGTTCAGAACATAACTGCAACTTCAGAAGAGTCGAACTATAAATATCTGATATACTGGTGTCAATAATGTTAGGGCATGATGAAAACATTAACTTAGACCATCTGAATGAAGAAATACAACTATGTGCCACACAGCAAGCCATTAAATCAATCAACTCCCACCGCTTATAACACCACCTATGACAGCAAAATTGAAAGCACATATTTTTCACTGCTGAATACACTCCCATTATTCACTTGGTAAGACTGCCCCCATAACTTCCCATAATACACAGTTTAATGTTGCCTGCAGAAAACTGATGCCAAGCATTGAAGGGATTTGCTGCCTCAAGTCCAAGAACAAGTGCCTGTTTGGTTGCCTGTCCCAGGGGACCAGGGAGCATCCCAAGAGTTCAATTTGGGAGGCCTGGGGCTGGGATGGCTCAATGGTACAAATTTGTTGTTTAGTTGAGCACTGATCTTTGCCAAAGATAAGAAAATAACCCCACTGTGTCGCCACCATCAAGCTCAACATGCTCCCTGCAGTCAGATCCAACCTCATGCACTGCCCAAGTGGGCATCAAGGCTGCGCCGTCATGCTCAGCCAACTATCTGTTGTATTATTTGTTGTTTCGACATAGTTTTTCTTTTAGTTTGATTGCCAGATTTTAAGGGAGGTTGAATCGGGGTGACATGACTGACTGGACTATCATCACCAAGTCCACTACTTGGTATCCATTCACTTGGACGGATGAAATTTATTATATCATGACAGTAAGCATGCACATTCACTTGGACGGACATATTCAGAATGATTCGAGAAACAATATACTGGTACTTAATACAAAAATATATATATATCTGAGGATGTGTCAGACTATACAATGGTAGCAAAATGACCAATAACATACCTCAGAAATCCTTTGGTTGAGATTTGCTATTTCAGTCTTCTTCATGTCTAGATCTTTTGTACACACTTCAGCATATACCTGTTTCTCCAGTAGAATTTTATTCAATCTTTCAGCCTCTATTTTAGCTTTGTTAACTTCCTCACGGAATTTCTGTAGAGAGAAAATCAAGAAACGAATGACTATAGCACATACAGCTATTGGCCATAAAAAAACAAAATAGACAATACACCATCATTTAGCTGACCTGGCATTCTTCAAAATTGTGTCGGTTCTCCTCTCTAAGCTGTATGTTGCTTTCACGAAGCAAATTAATTTCTCTCACCTGAGCAAAATCCATTTCAAAAACAAAAGGGAAAATGAGATACATATATAAGGCACCAAGAGGAAATGTACAAATGTGTTGAAAATTCACAAGGTAGAATGGCACCTGGAGTTGCAGCGACTTGAATTCTTCATCCTTGAACATTGATGATCTTGCACTATCAGCTTGACTGCGGAGCAAGTCCTGTGCCTCCTTGCTGGACTTCAATGCACTTTCCAGCTATACAAGCAACAGAATGAAGTGCATCTGATTAGAAATAATAATGACCTTATATACTTCAGCTTTAAGGGCAGAAGGGATTTGCCAGGCTTCATCCACATCACACATAATTTGCCAATCATATAGCAGAAATCAAGTATAGAAGGGACAGTTCTCTCTCAAAATAGACAAACAAATGGCATCACATAAAATGTCAACCGGTAATCATATAGCTGAAATCATGTTTAAATATTGGTCCCACTTCACACAAACAAACTGATTAAACCATGCCACTTAGTACGAAAAAATGTATATGCACAGTGAAAGAACAGGAGCACATGCAATCGGTAGTCATATAGCTGAAATCATGTTTCATATCGGTTCCCACTTCACACAAACAAACGGATTAAACCATGCAACTTAGCTTGCACAGAAAACGTATATGCACAGTGAAAGAACAGGACCACATGCAATGATCGTGCATCCCGCAGTGCAGTACTCATAGTTGGCAAGTATTTTAAACAAGTAACAGTGAGCAAGAGGGGCAAACTTAACATACCTCTATCTGAAGCCGTGATTTCTCCTGCTTAAGCAACGATATTTCTGTTTCCGCCTGAAATAGTTAACTGAATAAATACCACCAACAAGAAATAACATAATGTAGTAATAAAGGCGGAATCTTGCACTCACTATTTCCTTTGATCTGCGCAAGTAGCTGACAACGCCATGCAAATCATCCTCTCCATGTGAGTCGGTTCGTTGCGATGAAAGCCCAGCAATACCCCGTTCTTGCTCAGCTAATCGAATGTGCAAAGCTTCTAATCGGTTGTGTAGAATCTTATTCTGCACGTGAAATAAAATGTTACCCAAGATAGTCATAACGAATAACAAGCAGATAACTAAACCATATGGTCATGAAACTGATCAACACTGAAATGGGCAACCAAGGAACTGCCAGAAACACACTGTTCCAAGAATTACCAGAACCAATCAGATATATTTTAATTTTGAGAACCCAAGATCTAGTCTTAAGATAAGCAGCAGGATTTTAACAAAAATAAGCATTACTAAAGAAAAACTTCTTACATAGTACAAGAATAATCATATACTCCCTCCGTTCCCAAATAATTGTCTTTCTAGCCACCTCAAATGAACTACAACATACGGATGTATGTAGACATGTTTTGAAGTGTAGATTCACTCATTTTGCTCCGTATGTAGTCACTTGTTGAAATCTCTAGAAAGACAATTATTTAGGAACAGAGGGAGTAGTAACAATGGCAAGCTAAAAAACCTGATCATTTAGCTCGCTATACTTCCGAAGGGCCTCATCCTTTTCTTTCAACAACTCTATCTTTTCTTGCTCACCAGACGTTCTTAGAGCATCCTGAAAATATTACATGTTATTTTTTACAGAACTAGCTAAGATGGTGCAACTAAGCAAATCACTGTTTTTATGCATCTAACTCCACTTAATCTACAAATGCAACAGAATTTTTCCCAAGAAGAAACCATGCAACCAAATTCATACTATGATGTAGAGATTGTAAACATAGATAAAGGGAACAGAATCAATTATTATTCACAATTGCATAAGTTAAGTTAAACAGCCAAACGTATATGAAATCAAAACGTGCCCCCACTAACGAAGAAAATGAGCGATATTGCTCGATCAGGTAGACCTGGAGTACAGAATTTTAGAAGAAGTATCGGCCAGGTAGGACAATTTTAATAAAACCAGAGCAGCAAGGGCTTAGAAGTTATTCTTCAGGATTTTTAGGAGAAATGTAGTCTACGAGCACAGCGGTAATACTCCCTCTGTCCCAAAATAAGTGTCTCAACTTTGTACTAGCTTTAGTGTAAAGTTGTACTGAAGTTAAAACACTTATTTTGGGACAGAGGGAGTATTTTTCAAACAAAATCTGCAGAGTAGGGCAATAATCTGAAGAATAGCACCTGCTGTCAAGATATGTAGCTCACTAATATCAGCAGCAACTGAAGAATTAATCAAGAATTAAGTACACTAACTACTTAAACTTGAATGGAGTGTTTCAACATAGCAGCAAGGTCTTTCAAATGAACAAGCATTACAGAAATAAGGATTAGAAGCCTCAACCAAATTCCTCCTAAAAGAACAATTACCTACTACCAAAAGAATAGATCAATGTTTAAGTCAATCTTGAGAAACTCCATACTCCTCTCAAGGAAAAAGGTAACAGCAAATTGCCACAAATTGCCACTTGTGACAAAAGAGTGCTTGGCAAGCCAGATTCCTATGGCAACCCCATACTCCTCTCAAGGAAAAAGGTAACAGCATTACAGGTATACGTTATGGGCTTTTGGCTAAAACACATGTATAAATAGTACAATCAAGGCTACAAAAGTGGGTGATGCCACAACTTATACTTGGCCACAAGCTAAACTTTAACCCAAAAAGGTAAAATTCACCAAAAGCCAAAAGGCACAAACTAATCAACCGTTTTGGCCTAACAAAGCATGAATAGTACATACTCTAGCCTGACAAAATATGAATAGTATGTACTCCACAAAGCCAAAGCCCGAAACAAAATAACAGAGACCAAAGAAATTTGAGTGCCAAAATTTACATTTTCAGCCTTCTGTGCATCTGCTGTTTGACGAAGCATTGCCATTTCTTGCTGCAATGAAGACAGTTGCTTAGAAGTATTTGTCAGCTCCTGTATTGTTTCAGATTGCAGGATAACCTACAAGGAAGACATAAATATATGTGATACCAGAAGCAAAAATTTAATTCAGGTTCATCGTAGGCATTAAAGAAAAGGTATGAAAGGTGAATCAATCCTGCAAACATAGTTTATTTCTGCAAACTTAATTTTGTTCCTATACTTACCATAGGTTCAATTCTGGTAGCAGGTAAGTGAGCAATTATATGGTTTAAATTAACTATTGCCATTAATGTGAAGGTAAGGATCTTAATACACAATACTCGATGAAATCATGGTAAAACAGTCTGAAACTTAGGTAACAAAAATGAGAAAAGACTTACAAACAACATGCATAGTTGTTATATGACACCAGATTGCTGCTATTAATGTTAAGGCATGTGAAGGTTAGAATCTTACACAATACTCACTGAAATCATGGTTAAAACTGTTTGAAACTTAGATAACCAACATGCAAACAGATTTACAAACATCATGTGTAGTTGTTTTATGTCACCACATTTTAGTCAGTTGGAGAGACGCATAGAACTTTTTGGAGTTTATTATAACAACATTAATTAATCCAAATAACAATAACACCAGAACCTAAAGGAGTACCCACATGATACAATGATTGTTGCTTAATGAACAGTAGAGAAGTCTCCATTGAGAAAATGGTTTAGACCAAGAACGATAAGGGGCCAAGAGGCTCCAGCCATAATAACTGCCCTTCATGGCACACGCAACAACACAAAAGGACACTTGGTATTCTAAGTATACTCATGGACAAACATTCATTTAGATTCTCGAATTAAGCTTACTAAGAAATGAAAACAGGGAAATAGGGTAATACCTGCCGCTCGTAGTTGTCTTGCGCGCTACGCCAACGCTTACACTGCTCATCAAGAGCACTCTTTGAGGAAGCCAATTCAACTTCTAAGTTCTCAATCCGCGATCTGTCAGAGAATTAAAACATTGGATCAACCAAATCTGCAAAAAAAGAACAGTGCATCCATGCCTATCTATTGAGAGTCCAACTGCTTACACTTTCTGAGAAACTTCATTCCTCAGGATCGTAATGTCATTCATAAGAGTACTGATATCCTTCTCTTTAACTTCAATTGCACTGGCAGCTTCTTCACACTTCATCACATAGCTTTTCTCAAATTCAGACAACTTACTTGTCAAGTTAGCGATCTCATCTTCCAGGCTTCTTTTGGCCATTTCGGACTACCAAAAGTAGAAGAATTTTAAACACACGTCCAGTAAAGTACGTGAGACTTCAATAGAAAGAAAAAAAAAGACAGATTTTTAATACCTCAGTTTTGTAATCCTGGTATGCCGATTCCATTTGCTTCAATGCAACTTCATTTGAGTTTGCAATTTCTTTGTACTGTACAGGAACATATTTATGACTCAAATAGGTCAGTGAATAAATGTATTTATAAGTAAGGTTAATTTCATAGGAAAGAAATATTAGCAAAATTGCAGAAGATGGTAGGAGAACCTGAAGCATATAGTTTTTATTTGCTTGTGCTTCCTCCTTGCATTTTTCCAACTCCTCTTTCAACCGGAAAAGCTCATCATTCACCTACAGGAATGAACATCAAAACACCAAACACGTGAATAATCCAAAAATGGCCCAGTAAAAGCTGCATGAAGGTGGTAGAATATAGACTATAGAGGGCATAAAATATTCCAGATGCCAAGATTCAGTGCTGAACTCAAAGAGATACCAGTGGCATGGATCCATTTTTGAAGAAAAACAAGCATATCACATTGACACTTTACCATAGTATATGAACAATAGGTCAATAGCAGATGAAAGCTAACTCACCTCATTTACTGCTGAGTTATCATGACCACCGTCCCTAAATATGATCTATATCAAGATAAAAAAGCAGGATCAGATTTTTTTTCTTGGAAAGAAAAAATAAATCAGGTGAGGCCTTATGACCTAAATAACTTTAAAAAGTAATCAGCATCTTGAAGAAGATAACATAAGTAAAAATGTCCAGAATACTCCATGTTTTCTAAGTACACTTGATAAGACATGCAATAATACGGAGACTGATTCCAGGGGAGTTCTTTAGCAGGCAGGCTGTTTTGTCGTAGTTCTCACAATGACCTTTTTGGGCATTCCACCATCAACAACATGCAACCTAAACTAAGGATGATGTTTGCTCATGTATAAAACAACTGTCATAAGAAGCTCAAACTTACAAGGGCAATGTGTCCATCAAAGCATCACATAACAACCACTACAGTGTTAGGGACAATTGCAATTTGGTCACTATTACAGAATGGTCTATAGTCAAGTTGAGATGATTTACTAAAGACACATTCCAGAAACCAACAGAATTAGACGAACCACAACATATAATCAAATTTTGGCACTTGAAGTTTTTTAGCAAGTCTTTTAGGGGAGAGGCCTAACTGAAATACATTGCCAAAAACAGTTCTTCACAAAAATTTACAGGAACCTGGGCACCCACACAAACTATAAATATGAGACAGATCTAACCAACTAGTTCACTTGACAAGCCATCAGTTACTCCTTGGGAGACACTGGCTTTTAACCATTATAAATATATCGATGTGCAAATAACAGTCTACACTCTGTTTTCATTAGGCAGATATCAAATATGCACACACTAAACGTTCCAACAACCCAAAGTAAACAGCTCATTAATTAGGCAGACCATCAAATATGCACACCAAATGTTGCAACAACCCAAAGTAAACAGCTCCTTATATACAACATTTTCTTATTGCCAGCATGCGATTTTGGGTGGATGGAAGTTTTTAAAATCACAGTTTTGGACTGGCTAGTATTTACCCTTTTTGATTTGAGTTTCGCCTCCAGATCTGAACACTTTGCCTACAAAACATACAAGTTAAAACAGTCAGGTAATGCGGTCAAAACCTTGGTAAACAATTTATTTGAACGAACCTCTGCAACAGCAGCCCTCGCCTCAGCATCACTAGAAGCTTTCCATGAGCTCTGTAACTCTTGTCTCATATCCTCTACCTGCTTCATGCAGCCCTCAAAGGCATTTTTCTTGTCAAGTGTCAGGATGCGAACATGATCTCGTTGCTCTTGAACCTCCTTTTTTAGGTCAGCCCAGTCTCTCTACAAAACCGTTTAGATTTAAAATAACCACGTACATGTAGAGTTGAATGAACAAAATCAAGCAATATATTCCTAGGCTCTGATATCTTGCAATCATAATGTTGACAAAACAAATCCAAGGTAGTTATGAAGCCTGAAGCAGAAGTGGCATTGCACCATAGCTGCTGAGATAAACTATTACCTCTAGTCGCTTGATGTACTCCTGTTGATTTCTCCTTTCCATGGACCTTGCATTCTAAATTATCCACAGGTTAACGAAGAGGCACACAAAATTCAAACGTTTTAATAGATCTTAAACACAACATACCTCTTGAACCTCGTCAGTAGTATGTATTGTGTCAATGGTGGCCTGCGATGCAACGTATCTCAGAAGAAGAAAATGTGGAAGGAAATTTCAAGAAAATGCACTAAAGATCCCTGATTACAAACAATATAAACTTACTTCGATGTTACAAAGAATATGGAACTTAATTAGATTTGCTGAGATTACAAATCAATACAAAAGCTAAAATAACTTGCTATTTCATGCAAAATAAACTATATACATTTATAACATAACACAACAGAAAATGCTAATATCAAGTTGCCTGCCCATAGGCAGGTATAATAGAAAATTGCATCGCTAACACAAGGATAAAGGATGGTTGTACAGAAAACCAGAACTTGCATGGTTATAACACAAGGACAAAGGATGGTGTACACACAAAAAATCTCATCTTTTCAGCAACACCATCATATCAGCAGCTAAATGGTAAAATATGCAAAAAAAGCATAAGAAAGAAGCCGTGAGATAAAATTTTAAAGATATGGACATTGAGAAAAAACCTGCAGACGGTGCACTCTCTCAGACAAACTGTTGACTTC
The DNA here is from genome assembly GCA_021605145.1 of Aegilops bicornis. Taxonomy (NCBI): domain Eukaryota; kingdom Viridiplantae; phylum Streptophyta; class Magnoliopsida; order Poales; family Poaceae; genus Aegilops; species Aegilops bicornis. The sequence continues at coordinate 587,850,300 of CM038674.1, read as the reverse complement.
ATCCAAAGATCTTCTCTCTGACTTCACTAAAATCTCTTTTTCATGCTTTAAAATAGACACCTAAAAATTGGAAACTTGTGTCAGGGTTCAGCATTTTATAACTGTTCAAGGGATGCGATAAAATCCAACATACCTCCATTGACAGTTTCCTTGAGCTCTCCTCTAAAGCTTGCATAGAATCTGAACTTTCACGGAGTCTTTTTTCGTAATCAACTACTAAATGCATCAACTCCGCATTTCTGAGCGAAACAGAATTAGCTTCCTTTCTCTGTATGTACGAATACTAGATTAGGATGAGTGTACACTTGTCTTCTACTCCCTCTGTAAACTAATATAAGAGCATTTAGATCACCAAAGTAGTGATCTAGAAGCTCTTATATTAGTTTACGGAGGGAGTACTAAGTAACTGGAAATTCAAGATGACACACCAATGTGAGGAAAGAGTTATGAAGAAAGAACCTGATGATCAATCTCTGCCATGAACCCATTAAGCCGGTCTCGAGCAAAACTAGCTTCCAGCACTGCCTTGTCACGCTCAGATCGCAAAGACATAAGCTCAGTCCTAAAAAAATGATAGCCAGTATTGGTCAGATATTCAATATCAAGTAAAGCCAGAAAGAGCATCACATAAAGAGCCTGTATAAGTAGCCATCTACAACTGTAGTAAAAAGTTGTGAGAATTGGAATCATGTGTCTGCAAATCTGCAGACCCAACTTCCAACACAGTTGGCAAGTAAATATCATGACAAGCAGATTTCGCATAGTTTTTGCGTAACAATGTTTGGCCATTTAAGTATGTTTTTGTCTAGAAAAATACAAAGGTAAGTTATGCATCACAAGTAAATCAGAATGCCCCAAGAAAGATGTCGAAAGAGCTTATTATGATGTTATGTTGCTTCCTAACCATCAATCTTGTTGTCAATTGAGAGAAAAGACAAAAATACTAGAAGTTACCTACATCTAACATTTTTCTACAGCAAACAAGGTAAGAAAGCGGGGATAACCTCAACTTGGTCAACTCTTCATCGAGTTTTCTGGCCCGCTCAGAGACTTGTTCATGTGATTTCTTCGAGATCTCCTGGTCAAGATCAAATGGAATTCACAGTGAGAACAATCATTAGAACTGCATGGTAGTACATATGATTGGTCACTTGTTGAGAAGATCACCTGTGATCCTTCAAACAGCACCATCAGGTCCTTTCTGCCATCATCTAGAAATAAAAAACAAAACCATGACTTCTAGTTAATACTACGTTACTATAGCAGTAAGATGTACTAACTGCGTACACCACTTCCATCACCACAGCATGCCAGTCTAAACTGAAATCAACATACGGTTAACAGATCGAACCTTGCAGATTACTGGATATGTTTTCGATACTGGAACGAGTCTTCTGCTGTTCTTCACACAATTTCCTGTACATCGCAACCTAAAAACTCAACTATATTAGGGGATGTCACATGCAGCTTGTGGATGACATTTTGAAGAACAGGGAGTTTAACGTCAGAAGATATTCCGGGTCTTGACAAGATATGTAAGACGCACAGATCTGTGAAGAGATTCAATCATTATTGATTGTTCTTCGGATTTCTTCATAACTTTTTCAACTCTTGATGCAGCGTCATCTGTGATTCTCTTCAGCTCAATTTGGAAGCTCTCCTAAAAAGGAAAGAAGGGAAGATGCTTGACATTTGCCCATGGAAATAACAGAATGGCCTGGTACTCAAATGGAATATAAATATAAATTCAGATATACGGAGCGAAGTTAAACATCATGCATACCCTGAGTTCCACGCCCTTATTTTCAAGTTCGGTAGAGAGCATGTGAACTTTATTTCGAAGTTGAACATTTTGCTGAACGAGCCCATTAATATCATTAAATGTCATCTGCCCCAGATTATCAGATGGTTACATTACAGATAGAATAAGCGTGTGAAATGATGGTAAAATATAGTATTTGTAAGGATCAAAATGAGGCTTACATGTGCATGGTTATTGTTTTCAGCATTAGACATGCCATTGCTTATGCTGGTAGAAGCAGCACCATGACCTACAATGGGAACACTAGAACCACAACGAAGCTGTACGTCTTGACATTCCTTTAAAAGAACAGCGACCTACAAATAATCAGAAGGTACAACATACAATTAACGAATCAAGTCTTCAAATATATAGATGATGTATCATCGATGCAATATACTATCTCCGTCCCAAAACATGAGTAGTTTGACCGTCTGAATTCATACTTTGACCAACAATTAGTCCAATAGTATGTAGTTTAAGTTATACTAAATAGACGCCATTAGATTCATATCCAAATGCACTTCCGTATGATTATGATTGCCTGAGCATTGACTAAATAGTGTACGAGAGATATATGTAAAGCATGAATTGAGACAATCAAAATACGTCTTATATTTTGGAATCGATGGACTTTATATATATTGTACAACATACTCAATGATAAAGTAGTATATATACTACCATGTCGTAGGCTCGTAGCATATCAGACGTGTGTGTAAGTACACCCAGTAGTAGCATGCAATTTCCCCATATAAACTGCATGCAATTTCCCCATATAAACTGCAGTTGTTTCACAATAGACAAGTTTGGATGACATCCACACTTTAAGTGGTGGGACGGCCATAACTAGGGCAATGCTTCGAAACAAAAATGTTCCACCAAGAATGTGGCAACAGTTAGTCAAACCAAAAATGTGCTAACTTAAACACTTGAGACATGTCTGCCTAATTTTCGGCATAACCACCAGGTGCGGCAACAACCCAAACATCCCTAAGGTAGTACTCCCTCCGTTCCTAAATATTTGTCTTTCTAGAGATTTCAACAAGTACTACATACGGAGCACAATGAGTGAATCTACACTCTAAAATATGTCTATATACATCCGTATGTGGTAGTCCATTTGAAATCTCTAAAAAGAAAAATATTTAGGAACGGAGGGAGTATTTGATAGATTTGGAGTATCAAACCATGCTTGTCCCTTTTAGACGAACATTCTGCTACTCTTATCTAACGGAAGCGAGTTCGATCCAATTCCATATAGTATTTCTTTTCGGTCAGGAGATACTCCAGAGTGGAGGTACTACACAGAAAATTCACTGTTAAGCACCTTCTCAGTGATAACTTATGGAACTATTCATGTGTCATTTGATTAGATTTGAATGGATAAGATTTAGAACAACTGGAGGACAAATGGACATTTCATGAGAGCGTCATAAATAGAGATATCAGTTATCAGGACTGCCAGCACTTCAAGATTCTCTAAATCTTACCCACCAACAATGCACCCAATAATTAATGGGATAGTTGACAATGAGATGATAGCACTAATAATTGAGGTTAGCGCTAGAGATTTCACATATACATATTTTAATACAGTTTCACAATTCCAATGAATGGAAGGAACATAACTAAAGGAATGTAGGGCTATGACTCACTTGTTTTTGCAGGTCATCTATTTCCTTGTTAGCAATAAAATGATCGCGTTCCCACCTTTTCAACTCCGACTGGAAGACACAATAATGTTAAAACCTCATTATAAGAAACTTAACAAGTTATAATACATGCATACCTTTAGATTCCTTATGGTATTCTCAAAATTATCATGCTCCAACAATGCCTGCTGCAATTTGTGATCCATTAGAGCATAAGCTTCAACCATCCTCTCATGCTCAGCTGACGTGAGAAAAAGGTTAAGCTTTAAATAGTGTGTCCAAATGGTTGAGCTTGTATAACAAAACAAACATCGTTGCAATGCTATCATATCATAAATGGTACTTATACTAAAAATTTACCTCGCTCATCTAAGATGAGTTCAGCCTTCTCCTCAATTTCATGTAAGACCTGTTATACAGAAGATAATTCAGTCTCTAATAGTAGACAGAATAAAGAAAAAGGATGCAGTACAAAAGAAGTAGATTAAAAAAGGCTAATGGTTGCTTCCTTCCTGAACAGGTATGATGATGCATTACAAGTACGAATACGTGATTATTGAATATTAACTACATGCGGTGTGTGTGTTATGCACTTCGCAGATAAACTTCCTGCTATCCACTACAAATCCTAAAATAAGAAGTGTGAAGGAAAAGAAAAATGTTGGACGAGGCGACATTGAGAAACTTCTTGTATTTTTCCATTTCTTACTTGATAGATGCTGTTTCAGAATGTATACAGTAGAAATTTTAAAACATTGACCACTACATACAAATATAATATACCTTTTTACAGCACCATTGTTTCAAATTGAACGATAACATAAATAAGAAAATAGTTTCTTCACAGCACAATTGCTTCAAATTACCACCCTTTCTAGAAACCATATGTAGAAAACACTAGCAAAAACAAAAGAAAGTAAACATAAAACGTCCAGGTTTGGTTATGCTTCTCAAACATATACAGTTATCCAACTGGTTTTAGTTATGCTTCTCAAACATAACAGTTATCCAACTGGTTTTAAAACAAAGATGTGCTCCCTCCGTAAAGAAATATAAGAGCGTTTATATCACTAAAGTAGTGATCTAGACGCTCTTATATTTCTTTACAGAGGGAGTAATTGCATATAGACGAAGTGTCAGTCAACACAGTTTGGTCAAATCATGTTGATCTATGTACGAGCTTAAATTCGGTCAAAGATATTGACAAGCACAATAATGTACCCTTTCCAGAACCGCTTCAGCATGTCTCCTCCCAAACCTCTCATGGCGTAAAGCATCAGTGGCTTCTTGATATTTCTCATATATCTTAGCAAGCTGATCATGTAAAACAGGTTATCAAGCAACATTTGATTTGAGATATGAAAAGCGTGCAATGTTGGACAAAACATAATGAGTACAAGACATCAAACATACACTCCAGCCATCACGAAGAAGAGAAGCAGCTAATGCAGTTCCAGAAACACCACTAGGTACTCTTGGAACTATCATTAGGTCATTCCGATTTACATCATCAGAAAGTGACCTGCAAAACAGAGAACAAAGCAGAATTCAGAAAATGTTCTCTCTTAGGACCGAGTTTTGATCTATACAGTATACTTATAAACACAACATTTATTTTTTATTTTTTAAGATAATTTTATGTATGAACATTGGTAAAGATTAACATAGTAGGATGGTTTACACTGGATGTGACACACAGCAGATACCACATTTAGAAAGATCTAGCTCAAATACTACGAAAATCAACCTAACAGAATGCACATTAATGATGGCACCTACATGCTCTAGTAAAACAAATTTAACAGAAAAGAGAAGACTGAGATTTCCATTTACATGCAAGCATGAGTGCAAATAGAAGACAATACACTCTTGGTGCCTATACAGTGATAGATCCTACTTCAGAGATCTTACTAGAAGAGGGTCAGTGAGTTTTAGAAACCATACATTTCTTTCATGGGTGTATCACTTAAATCAGTGGGTTCTGCTGCAATGTTGGTGAATGGTACAAGGCTCATTTCACCAGACTTTCTTGAATTTTCCAAATCAAGTTCACACTTCTGTATCTTCTGCTTTAAGTTGGCAACTTCCTGCAGGGAAAAAAGAAAACAGAATAAGGTCCAAATCTCCACTACGATCCACTCACAGAATCCACTGAATTGGGTACAGAAAATAATCCCCAGATATACCATTTCAAGATCACTCTTGGCCAAGGTCTCCTTCCCAAGCTTTTCCTTGTAATCATCTTCAACTTGGGTCAAATGTGTCTGGTTTACACAAAGAATGACAATTGAGCATAAGAGTTTCTATCCATAAAATGGGACAGAGAATTACATCCAGAGAAGATACACAAAGGCATCACCTCCAAAGCTTTAATAACACCTTCAAGTTCCCCAGCCTTCTTTGACCATTCGCTAGAACTTTCTTTGTGAAGTTCAGCAAGTTTCATGACCTTGATTTTTAGGGTTCAAATCAAAAGCTACTATTAGAGATGAACAGCACTACTGTAAATAACATCATCGCTTCATAACTGCAAATTGCCAACAGCAAGGGGCTAGACCATACACATACAAGGTAATGGGATCATTGCAAGGTGTCTAACTGTAAAGAATGAGTCTTAATCAGGTAGAGAACTTCTATATCAAGTACAAGAATTTACAATCAAGCTGTGACACTAGTCATATCAAAACACTTAAGCAGGCATACCAAATAAATTTGGCCGTCTACTTGGCTAGACAGGCACGCCAAGGTGGGCAAGATAATAATGGGTATTAGATTAGCCAGCCATGAGTTGAACTTGTTTCTCAAAAGAAATGCACAACTTTCATTGGTCAAACTTCAAATCCAAGGGCGACGACTGACTCTCATGCAAACCAAATATGTATGACGGCATAACAGATACTCCTCTGTAAACTTTTATAAGACGTTTTAGGTCACTACTTTAGGGAGTAACAGACAATCTAGCATTAATAAGCACACAGCCAATGCCCCTGATATGCAATTCACAACACCAGAGGTTGGCCAATTCTTTGCCAAGAAAGATAACTCTAGCATCCCGTCTGGCTATGCTACGTGTACGATTGAGCTCCATCACCATGCTCAATGCATGGTGGGACTGCAAGCAAAGGGACTCCTGCGTATTTCATGAGGAGACCCAGCGGTGCCAGGCCAGCTGGGCACAATGAGCTATGAGACTCCCGATTAGGTCAAGGCCGGGGCTAAGAAGCTGCAAATGTTTCTGCTCTCTGACTTAGCTTAGTAATTTGTTCAGGCAAATATGTTTCCCCGATATATCAATATAACAAGGTGCAATGTTTGTTGTTTTTTCTCAAGAAGCTAAACATACTTGGGGTTCAATTGGCTTAAGACAATTTCTGTGAAGCTGAATTCCTTATGCTAAAGCACATAATGAACATAGATCTACAATGCCTTCTAAGACTAGTACTATGTGTCGTGTGCCAAAGCGAAATTACTATCAAGGAGCTCGACAATTTCCAAATCGTCAAAATATAAAGTGAGCAAAGCAAATTGGGAGATTATCTAGGATATCTGATACTACTAAGGCAATTGCCAATCTAGATGCAAGTAATAAGATGAGATAAACTTAATAGACAGCGGAGGTTGAGAGGGGGGGGGGGGGGCATACAGTTGAAAGCTCAGCGCCAAGGCGTTGCTCATTAGCAGCTGCAGCATCCTTTGCTGAGAGTAGCTCCTACAGTCAAAAGATGAAATAGTAAAAGTTAGCTGGTTTTTTAGGGAATAGCAAAAGTTACATGATAGAAATAGCATAATCATCAGAAGTTATACCTTTTCCATATAAGATACTCTTTGCTCAAGCTCAGAAATCCGTTCTCTACTTCGCCTCAAGGAACTTGTAGATTCAGAAATCTCTCTTTCAAGCTGATAACCAGAAATCAGGTTCATGTTTTCTTTACTGTATCTGTCACATCAAGTATTAAATAAGAAGAAAGTAACCTCTGCAATCTTTGCTGACATCCGAGACTCCTCATCCATGTTTGCCTTTCTTAGATCAGATAGATTCTTTACTTTTGCTTTCAGTTCCTCATCAAGCCAGAGATTATGCTTTTCAAGAAGCTCCTTCTCCTAATAAGGGAAGTAATAAAAATAAATAAGAAACACCAATTGGTCCATGAAAAACAATTGCTCGGGAACTTCCTTGAATCTTAGTATAACAATGAATAACCAAAGAGCAAATGAAGGCGATGTGGTGTACAAGAGAATTATAGAGAACTGAAATAAGGCTTGGTAGAACATTATACTAAAACTTGCTTCTAAAGTTCTAAGCATTCCTAAGCCTTTTTATGTGTATACCTGTTCAATGCGGTTACATGTCGCCTGGCAGTGAGTTAACTTAGCTTCAACCTCGTGTATCCTAGCCTCTTTACCAGCAGAAGAGTCAGCCTGATTTACCTGAAAAGACGATAAAAATGGTATGCACACTTAATTTTATGCTATAGAACACACAATAGCAAAGGTCTTTCCACGACAAAGGAGCATGAAATCTCAATTGAGTTTAAAAAAGGCTTAGCTTGCTAGAGTGCATAGATAAAATAACGCTCATGATAGGCACAAAAATAATATAACCCATATATCCATACCGCCAGCAAGAAAAAACGCAATAGATACTAATACATACCATATCACATTTTTAAAATTTTCAAGATTGTCTGATGGAAAAACTACAGATAAGTTATTCAAGAAAAAGAGTGAGAGGTCTGACAATATGGCAAAACACTTAAATAGCTCCACTTCAGTTAAACTGACAAGAGATCGAACATTCAGCTTTTCAAATGGGCAGATAGTTCATGTAATAATGCTATAAAAGAAAAGCAGATGTAGCTATGTTATATAGACGGTGGAAAACTAACATTTTAAGTCTGTTCATGAAACAACATCAAATCTACATGTCATGATTTATTACAAATTATAATATATTTGAATGTAAGAATAGCTCTTCATGAAACAACATAATATCTACCAAGATAACGTCAAATCTACATAGCATAAAATAGCCGCCGTCTATGGATGTACTGTATCAGCTCCACCGAGATAATATGTAGAAAACACAAACCTCTATGATGTAAGAGAAGTTTTGTAAGATGTCTCACATAAGTAATCAGGTGTGTCATAAAAACTTAACAAAGACGTGAAATAACGTATGGTAGAGACAGATATAGATGTATACCTGCAAGCAAATCAAGTTAAGATCAAATATATTGCTCAGAATGCAAATTTGACTTTTGGACATGCATGCCTTCCAAAGGGATGGCCCCATGGGTAACTGATCGATAAAGTCATACCCACTAACGAAAATGATTCACCCAGTCAGTCAGAAGTTATTCCAATAAATTTACTGGTGAAAACCAGCAAGAACGTCCGTAATATGCAGTTGCTGGCGCATTTTTGCATGTACATTGCACCATATGGTGCTAAGCAAACCAAATCAAATCAAATCCTCTCTCTCCCTCTCTCTTGAGGTGCGCAAAAATATGTTCTAAAGCAGGCCAAGTTACAGAAACAAGCTGCACTAATTAGCATTTAGGCAGAAAAAACCTATAGTTAAACTCAACGACAAAATCCTCAAGCGGCAACCAGTAACCAGTAGTCGGTACTACCAATGTATGATGCTAAAAACTACATTGTCCTGCACACCACCATATCAGATTGCACCAAGCGACAATTTGTTCAGGTGATCATGTACTCTCAACTCGCTCTACAACCAGTTTGCTGGCTGCTGCACATTACTAGTAGAAGTGTGAGGGCGTTAGGGTAGCTCACCATCTTATCATGGTAGCTCTGAATGACGCCATCCTTCTCCCGTATCTCTGCGTCCCTCTGCTCGATCAATTCCAGTGACTGGCACTTGGACTTGTGCAGCTCCGAGATTTCCACTTTGAGACGCTCAACCTCGCCATCCTTTGCAATCTGCGACATCAGCAACACCAAGTGGTCAGTGCAGGAAGCTTCACCAAACAAAATGATCAGTCGCCCAAAAAATCTAGGGTTCGTACTGCTTGGATGCGGAGCTGGTGTATCTCGGCCTGGGAGGAGGCGAGGTCGGCGGCGCGGCGCTCGGAGGCGGCGGTGAGCTCGGCCGCCTCGGCCTGGTACCGATCGACCTCCGCGGAGAGGGTGGTGAAGCGCTGCTCGAGGAGGGCGCAGGTCTGCTCGGCCGCGATGGCCGCCGCGTCGGCCTCGGCGCGGACGGTGTCGACCTGGTTCCGGAGCTCGCGGATGGCGGCGTCGGCCCGCTCGGCGACCGCGGCCACGTCCCCGCCGAGGAGCCGGAGCTCCTCGTCGGACATGAAGAGCGGCATCGCCGCGGGCGGGGTGGAGCGAGCGGGAGCCCTAGCCCCGCCGAGATTTCGGGGTGGCCTCCAGAAGGTTCTAGGGTTTCCCCGCGGGGAGGGGGCGAAGGGTGGTGGCGGTGCCGCAAGCGGAGGGGGTGAGCCGAGTTGAACTGGAGAATGGAGACGGACGAGACGCCAAACGGCGGAAGCGGAGGCAGTATATCGGGAGGAGGACGTGCTGGGAGCCCGGCCTGGTTACCGACCTCAGGCGCCGGGCCTGTATTAGCGACGTGGGCTGGGAACTGTAATTTTTTTGTCGTGTTTACTAATGTGAGCATCGCTCAAAAAAAAACTAATGTGAGCCATTTTTGAAAATGCGGGGCGTCAAATAGGTAGACAGAGCCCAGCACTGTAGCAAACCGGTCTATTATAGCGAACTTATTCATTGTAGCAAACCGGCATACTATAGCAAACTATTTTTAGAAAAGTGAACACGTTTTGAAATCTCGAACATTTTTTAAATTTATGAATTCTTAATTTAAAACATATTTTAAAAATTGTGACTTTTTGTAAGAAAAAAAGAAAAGAAAAAAAGCAAAGAACAGAAACAGAACAAACCAAAACCAAAAAAACAGTAAAAACAGAAAATGGAAAATCGGTAAAAATACCAGACTGGAACCCTTCAGAAGTTCCCGAAAAACGGAACCACTGTCTTATTTACAAAGCATTAAATGGGCCGACCCAGCTCGGTTCCTCGTGTGCAATTTGACGCAAAGGAGCATCACATAGGATTTACCACGCGTACACTCATTGACTTCGTTAGGTGACTAGCGGACCAATTCATATCACTTGTCTTTCTGCTTTTTCCGGGAAACCCATTCCATCTGGGTTGCCAAATAGCACCCACGCGCGTACCACCCGCCCATTTGAAGCTTCTTTTTGTTTTTTCATTATGTTTTCCTTAGGGTTATTTTCTGTTTTTATTTTATTTTCCCTTTTTTCTTATTCATTTTCTTATTTTAAAATTTGTGAAGCATTTTTTAATTCGTGATTATTTTTAAAAACTTGAGTTTTTTTCGAATGCATACACATTTCCTAAGAATTTTCATATAATTTCTGAACTTCGAATATTTTTTTTCAAATGCATGAAAAAAAATGCTTGTGAATGTTTTAAAATTTTCATGACTATTCAACCATGAAGATTTTTTGAATTCACATACATTTTTTAATTCATGGATATTATTAAAAGTCATGAACATTTTTTGAATTCATGAATTTTATTGTCCAACTCACGAACATTTTTTGAATTTGTGGATATTTTTTAGAACCAAATTTTCTAAAAAATTTGTGTTCATTTCTTAAAGTTCATGTATAATTATTTTCATCCATGAATATTGTTTTAGTTTCTCTATGTTTTTTTGAATTTGGGAACAATTTTTTAAAAATATTATGATTTAAATCTATCAAAATCTGAGCCATTTTTTCCTTTAGCCTTAGTGTCACGGGAAAACCAGGCCAAACAAACCATACAGTGAGCGAGGCGAATCGATGGGCCCAACCCATGGCGCCTCATAGCGACGCAGAGTGGTGCATGCACGACCACGTCCTGCTCTACCACTTTTGCAGAGCCAGCAAGGATTACGTCAAGCTACCCGAGTTCCTCATGAACCGGCGGTATACCTTCACTACGATAGACACCTCCGATGACTCCGAGGTACTCATGAACTCCGACATGTCCGTGTCGATCCTCGTCGACATACAAACACATTACAGGATCGCCGACAACAACAAGAAGCCATTGCTCCTCCTACAAGGGTTTTCACACAAAATAAAACGAGCATACAATACCTTAATAAGACATGGGGGCGGCCTCTCAACCCAGAGCACATTGCGTATGCGGCCAGAAACACTTACACAAGCTATAGCATGTACATATGTATCTATGACATGAGGGAGACTGTTGGAAATATGCCCTAGAGGCAATAATAAAATGGTTATTATTGTATTTCCTGGTTCATGATAATTGTCTATTGGTCATGTTGTAATTGTATTAACTGGAAATCGTAATACATGTGTGAATACATAGACCACAACATGTCCCTAGTAAGCCTCTAGTTGACTAGCTCGTTGATCAATAGATGGTTATGGTTTACTGACCATGGACATTGGATGTCATTGATAACGGGATCACATCATTAGGAGAATGATGTGATGGACAAGACCCAATCTTAAGCATACCACAAGATCGTGTAGTTCGTTTGCTAAGAGCTTTTCTAATGTCAAGTATTATTTCCTTAGACCATGAGATTGTGCAACTCCCGGATACCGTAGGAATGCTTTGGGTGTACTAAACGTCACAACATAACTGGGTGGCTATAAAGATGCACTACAGGTACTCCGGAAGTATCTGTTGAGTTGGCACGAATCGAGGCTGGGATTTGTCACTCCGTATGACGGAGAGGTATCTCTGGGCCCACTCGGTAATGCATCATCATAACGAGCTCAATGTGACTAAGGAGTTAGTCACGGGATCATGCGTTATGAAACGAGTAAAGAGACTTGCCGGTAACGAGATTGAACGAGGTATAGGGATACCGACGATCGAATCTCGGGCAGGTAACATACCGGTGGACAAAGGGAATTGTATACGGGATTGATTGAATCCCCGACATTGTGGTTCATCCGATGAGATCATTGTGGAACATGTGGGAGCCAACATGGGTATCCAGATCCCACTGTTGGTTATTGGCCGGAGAACGTCTCGGTCATGTCTACATGGTTCCCGAACCCGTAGGGTCTACACACTTAAGGTTCGGTGACGCTAGAGTTGTTATGGAAAATAGTATGTGGTTACCAAAGGTTGTTCGGAGCCCCGGATGAGATCCCGGACGTGACGAGGAACTCCGGAATGGTCAGGAGGTGAAGATCGATATATTGGACGAAGGGTATTGGAGTCCGGAATTGTTCTGGGAGTACCGGGTGACGATCAACGTGACCGAAAGGTGTTTCGAAGGCCCCGACAAGCGTTGGGGGGCCTCAATGGGCCAAGGGGAGGGGGCACACCAGCCCACTAAGGGGCTGTGCGCCCCTCCCAACCCCTCTCACGTAACATGGAGAGGTGGGGGCGCCTCCCCTAGGGCAGCCACCCCTCCCGGCTTGGGGGGCAAGTTTCCCAGGGGTGGGGGCGCCCAAACCCATCTAGTTCCCCTGTGGCCGCCGCCCCTCCCCTAGGGAACCCTAGGGCGCCTCCTCCACCCCCCCTTCCCCCTATATATAGTGAGGGAGAGAGAGGGCAGCCGCACCCCTTCCCTGGCGCAGCCCCTCCCTCCTCCAACTCTTCCTTCTCCTCCGTAGAGCTTGGCGAAGCCCTGCAGTAATACCACAAGTTCCACCACCACGCCGTCATGCTGCCGGAGTCCTCCCTCAACTTCTCCTCTCCCCTTGCTGGATCAAGAAGGAGGAGATGTCTCCGGGTTGTACGTGTGTTGAACGCGGAGGCGCCGTCCGTTCGGCGCTAGATCAGATCTTCCGCGATTTGAATCGCTGCGAGTACGACTCCATCAACCGCGTTCTTGTAACGCTTCCGCTTAGCGATCTTCAAGGGTATGAAGATGCACTCCCTCTCTCTCGTTGCTAGCATCTCCTAGATTGATCTTGGTGACACGTAGGAAAATTTTGAATTATTGCTACGTTCCCCAACAGGAGTGTCTCCTTCCAGCCATAGAAGAGGAGCATGCGCACTCACCCACAGTAGGCAGACGTTGCACCGGGTAGCGTGGCAGGAAGTTTTAAAACTGAAAAAAAGCTTTTGTCGTTTCACATTGGCAGGTTCAAATTTCAATGCCCAAAAAATTTGACAGCATGCTTCAAATTCCTTGCATCCTTGTGGCATTGGCACTCATTCTCTAAACAGCGACACTCGCAAACGATATAGGGTCCTGTCCGATCTTCCCTTCCCACCACTGGAAGGATGATAGCTCTCGCGATCTAGGGTACTTGGGCGCCACCCAAAGATGGGAGAGAGTGATTTCTAGGCCAAGAATGGATGTGGAATGACACATGTGGTTTTTTATACCTCCGGGCGATGCAGTTGAAGGTCCATGGCGCTCAGGATCGTGGCCCATGTGCCGGAAATCCATCATATCCGCACGTGCGCTTGCCATAGGAGCCACACCCAGTAGCCATGGCCCATCGTTGCACCGGGGAGGAACTGTATGTGCACCGCGTGACGTGTCAGATGCAGGACATGAATCTCCGGCAGCGACTGTGAGTTCGTCGTCGACGTACTCGTTGGGATCCATTCCCAGCCCTCGTAATATGACACGAGAGACTGGAGAAGATCCCTATTATGCACTGTTTAATCCGCGCGTCACGCCTTCGTTGTCACGAGACGAGAAGAAGAGCATCACAATGGGAGCCAGAGCACACTGTCATCAAATTGAAGAATAATCGTTGATCTCATGTAGCTGGCGAAGGACGTGTGCTAGCGGGCGTCTTCTCCCATCTCAAGTTGATGGGTGCACTTCATCACCCTTAGTATATGACAACATATGATACCGTCCAGTTATGCGGAGTTGAAATATGGCTGCATCATCCTAAAATATTGTTGTTGGTTCCTGGTATTTATGGTGGCACAGGAGAAAGTTAGTGCATAATGAAAAGGTCCAGGAACCTAATTTCAAATTTCATAGCAATAGCAATCAGAGCTTGGGTTGCTAACTATACTATGGCAAGTGATGCAAAGTCGACGATCAAGCGACATGGCTGAGAAAGACCAAGGAGATCCTATGTGAAGCTAATCGCGGATGGGGCTTTTGACCCAGACTTACTCATGGGCTGGTATGGCATTGTTGATAACCCACAAGTATAGGGGATCGCAACAGTTTTCGAGGGTAGAGTATTCAAACCAAATTTATTGATTCGACACAAGGGGAGCCAAAGAATATTCTCAAGTATTAGCAGTTGAGTTGTCAATTCAACCACACCTGGAAACTTAGTATCTGCAGCAAAGTGTTTAGTAGCAAAGTAGTATGATAGTGGTGGTAACGGTAACAAAAGTAAAGACAACAAAAGTAATGTTTTTGGTATTTTGTAGTGACTGTAACAGTAGCAATGGAAAATAAATAAGTGAAGACCAGTATATGGAAAGCTCGTAGGCACCGGATCAATGATGGATAATCATGCCGGATGCGGTTCATCATGTAACAGTCATAACATAGGGTGACACAGAACTAGCTCCAATTCATCAATGTAATGTAGGCGGTGAGCATCATGAAATTGGTGATGGAGGATGGTTGATGATGACGACGGCGACGAATCCCCCTCTCCGGAGCCCCGAACGGACTCCCGATCAGCCCTGCCGAGAGAGATTAGGGCTTGGCGGCGACTCCGTATCGTAAAACGCGATGATTTCTTCTCTCTGATTTTTTTCTTCCCGAAAGCCAATATATAGAGTTGGAGTTGGCGTCGGTGAAGGAAATATGCCCTAGAGGCAATAATAAAGTTATTATTTATTTCCTCATATCATGATAAATGTTTATTATTCATGCTAGAATTGTATTAACCGGACACATAATACATGTGTGAATACATAGACAAACTTAACGTCACTAGTATGCCTCCACTTGACTAGCTCATTAATCAAAGATGGTTATGTTTCCTAGCCATAGACATGTGTTGTCATTTGATTAACGGGATCACATCATTAGGAGAATGATGTAATTGACATGACCCATTCCGTTAGCTTAGCACTTGATCGTTTAGTATGTTGCTATTACTTTCTTCATGACTTATACAAAGTTCCTATAACTATGAGATTATTCAACTCCCATTTACTGGAGGAACACTTTGTGTGCTACCAAACGTCACAACGTAACTGGGTGATTATAAAGGAGCTCTACAGGTGTCTCCAATGGTACATGTTGAGTTGGCGTATTTCGAGATTAGGTTTTGTCACTCCGATTGCTCTGGAGAGGTATCTCTGGGCCCTCTCGGTAATGCACATCACTATAAGCCTTGCAAGCAATGTAGCTAATGAGTTAGTTACGGAATGATGCATTACATAACGAGTAAAGAGACTTGCCGGTAACGAGATTGAACTAGGTATTGGATACCGACGATCGAATCTCGGGCAAGTAACATACCGATGACAAAGGGAACAACGTATGTTGTTATGCGGTTTGACCGATAAAGATCTTTGTAGAATATGTAGGAGCCAATATGAGCATCCAGGTTCCGCTATTGGCTATTGACCGGGAACAGTTCTAGGTCATGCCTACATAGTTCTCAAACCCGTAGGGTCCGCACGCTTAACGTTACGATGACAGTTTTATTATGAGTTTATAAGTTTTGATGTACCGAAGGTTGTTCGGAGTCCCGGATGTGATCACGGACATGACGAGGAGTCTCGAAATGGTCGAGAATTAAAGATTGATATATTGGACGACTATATTCGGACACTGGAAGTGTTCCGGGTGATTTCGGAGAAAACCGGAGTGCCGGAGGGGTTACCGGAACCCCTCGGGGAAGTATTGGGCATTAGTGGGCCTGAGGGGAGAGAGGGCAGCAGCCCAGAGGTGGCGCGCCTCCCATGAGGAGTCCGAATTGGACTAGGGAGGCGCGACCCTCTTCCCTCTCCTCTCCCTCTCTTTCCTTCCCCTCTCTCTTCCTAGTTGGACTCGGAAAGGGGAGTCCTACTCCCACTAGGAGGAGGACTCCCCCCTCCTTGGCGCGCCCCCTAGGGCCGGCCGGCCTCCCCCTTGCTCCTTTATATACGGGGGCAGGGGGGCACCTCTAGACATAACAAGTTGATCTTCGTGATCGTTCCTTAGCCGTGTGCGGTGCCCCCCTCCATCATATTCCACCTATCATATCACTTATATTGATTGCATGTGATGTTTATCCTTTATGCATCTTATCTTGCTTTGATTAACGGTAGCATTTTAAGATGATCTCTCACTAAATTATCAAGAAGTGTTCTCCCCGAGTATGCACCGTTATGAAAGTTCTTCGTCTTTGAGACACCACGTGATGATCGGGTGTGATAGGCTCTACATTCAAATACAACGGGTGCAAAACAGTTGCACATGCGGAATACTCATGTTAAACTTGACGAGCCTAGCATATACAGATATGGCCTCGGAACACGGAGACCGAAAGGTCGAACGTGAATCATATAGTAGATATGATCAACATAGTGATGTTCACCATTGAAACTACTACATCTCACGTGATGATCGGACATGGTTTAGTTGATTTGGATCACGTGATCACTTAGATGACTAGAGAGATGTCTGTCTAAGTGGGAGTTCTTAAGTAATATGATTAATTGAACTTAAATTTATCATGAACTTAGTACCTGATAGTATTTTGCTTACCTATGTTTGTTGTAGATAGATGGCTCGTGCTGTTGTTCCGTTGAATTTTAATGCGTTCATTGAGAAAGCTAAGTTGAAAGATGATGGTAGCAATTACACGATCTGGGTCCGTAACCCGAGGATTATCCTCATTGCTGCATAGAAGAATTACGTCCTGGAAGCACCGCTGGGTGCCGAACTGCAGATGCAACCCAGCGACGTTAAGAACGTCTGGCGAGCAAAGTCGATGACTACTCGATAGTTCGATTATTGCCATGCTTTACGGCTTGGAATCGGGTCTTCAACGACGTTTTGAACGCGTCATGGAGCATATGAGATGTTCTAGGAGTTGAAGTTAATATTTCAAGCAAATGCCCGGATTGAGAGATATGAAGTCTCCAATAAGTTCTATAGCTGTAAGATGGAGGAGAATAGTTACAAGTGAACACATACTCAAAATGTCTGGGTATAATAATCACTTGATTCAACCGGGAGTTAATCTTCACGATGATAGTGTCACCGATGTAATTCTTCAATCATCGCCACCAAGCTACAAGAGCTTCGTGATGAACTATAATATGCAAGGGATGGACAAGACTATTCCCGAGCTCTTCGCATGATGCTAAAGGTCATGGAGGTAGAAATCAAGAAGGAGCATCAAGTCTTGATGGTCAATAAGACCACCAGTTTCAAGAAAAAGGGCAAAGGGAAGAAGAAGGGAACTTCAAGAAGAACAACAAACAAGTTGCTGCTCAAGAGAAGAAACCCAAATCTGGACCTAAGCACGAGATCGAAGTGCTTCTACTGCAAGCAGACTGGACACTGGAAGCGGAACTGCCCCAAGTATTTGGTGGATAAGAAGGATGGCAAAGTGAACAAAGGTATATGTGATATACATGTTATTGATGTGTACCTTACTAATGCTCGCAGTAGCACCTGGGTATTTGATACTGGTTACATTGCTAATATTTGCAACTCGAAACATGGACTACGGATTGCGAAGATTGGCTAAGGACGAGGTGACGATGCGCGTGGGAAATGGTTCCAAAGTCGATGTGATCGCAATCGCACGCTACCTCTACATCTACCATCGGGATTAGTTTTAGACCTAAATAATTGTTATTTGGTGCCGCCGTTGAGCATGAACATTATATCTGGATCTTGTTTGATGCGAGATGGTTATTCATTTAAATCGTAGAATAATGGTTGTTCTATTTATATGAGTAATATCTTTTATGGTCATGCACCCTTGAAGAGTGGTCCATTTTATTGAATCTCGATAGTAGTGATACACATAATCATAATGTTGAAGCCAAAAGATGCACGAGTTGATAATGATAGTGCAACTTATTTGTGGCACCGCCGTTTAGGTCATATCGGTGTAAAGCGCATGAAGAAACTCCATCTTGATGGACTTTTGGAATCACTTGATTATGAATCACTTGGTACTTAAGAACCGTGCCTCATGGGCAAGATGACTAAAACGCCGTTCTCGGAACTATGGAGCGAGCAACTGATTTATTGGAAATCATACATACCGATGTATGTGGTCCAATGAATATTGAAGCTCATGGCGGTATCGTTATTTTCTCACCTTCACAGATGATTTGAGCGGATATGGGTATATCTACTTGATGAAACACAAGTCTGAAACATTTGAAAAGTTCAAAGAATTTCAGAGTGAAGTGGAAAATCATCGTAACAAGAAAATAAAATTTCTACGATCTGATCGTGGAGGAGAATATTTGAGTTACGAGTTTGGTCTACATTTGAAACAATACGAAATAGTTTCGCAACTCACGCAACCCGTAACACCACAACGAAATGGTGTGTCCGAGCGTCGTAATCGTACTTTACTAGATATGGTGCGATCTATGATGTCTCTTACTGATTTACCGCTATCGTTTTGGGGTTATGCTTTAGAGACGGCCGCATTCACGTTAAATAGGGCACCATCAAAATCCGTTGAGACGACGCCTTATGAATTGTGGTTTGGCAAGAAACCAAAGTTGTCGTTTCTTAAAGTTTGGGGCTGTGATGCTTATGTGAAGAAACTTCAACCAGATAAGCTCAAACCCAAATCGGAGAAATGTGTCTTCATAGGATACCCAAAAGTGACTATTGGGTACACCTTCTATCACAGATCCGAGGGCAAAATTTTCGTTGCTAAATTCGGATCCTTTCTATAGAAGGAGTTTCTCTCGAAAGAAGTGAGTGGGAGGAAAGTAGAACTTGATGAGGTAACTGTATCTGCTCCCTTATTGGAAAGTAGTGTTGGAAATATGCCCTAGAGGCAATAATAAATTAGTTATTATTATATTTCCTTGTTCATGATAATCGTTTATTATCCATGCTATAATTGTATTGATAGGAAACTCAGATACATGTGTGGGTACATAGACAACACCATGTCCCTAGTAAGCCTCTAGTTGACTAGCTCGTTGATCAATAGATGGTTACGGTTTCTGACCATTGACATTGGATGTCATTGATAACGGGATCACATCATTAGGAGAATGATGTGATGGACAAGACCCAATCCTAAGCCTAGCACAAAGATCGTAGCTCGTATGCTAAAGCTTTTATAATGTCAAAGTATCTTTTCCTTAGACCATGAGATTGTGCAACTCCCGGATACCGTAGGAATGCTTTGGGTGTACCAAACGTCACAACGCAACTGGGTGGCTATAAAGGTGCACTCATGGTATCTCCGAAAGTGTCTGTTGGGTTGGCACGAATCGAGACTGGGATTTGTCACTCCGTGTAAACGGAGAGGTATCTCTGGGCCCACTCGGTAGGACATCATCATAATGTGCACAATGTGACCAAGGGGTTGATCACGGGATGATGTGTTACGGAAACGAGTAAAGAGACTTGCCGGTAACGAGATTGAACAAGGTATCGGGATACCTACGATCGAATCTCGCAAGTACAATACCGCTAGACAAAGGGAATTGAATACGGATTGATTGAATCCTCGACATCGTGGTTCATCCGATGAGATCATCGTGGAACATGTGGGAGCCAACATGGGTATCCAGATCCCGCTGTTGGTTATTGACCGAGAACGCCTCGGTCATGTCTACATGTCTCCCGAACCCGTAGGGTCTACACACTTAAGGTTCGATGGCGCTAGGGTTATAAAGGAAGTTTGTATGTGGTTACTGAATGTTGTTCGAGTCCGGATGAGATCCCTGACGTCACGAGGAGTTCCGGAATGGTCTGGAGGTAAAGATTTATATATGGGAAGTCCTGTTTTGGTCACCGGAAAAGTTTCGGGTTTTATCGGTAACGTACCGGGACCACCGGGAGGGTCCCGGGGGTCCACCAACTGGGGCCACCTACCCTGGAGGGCTGCATGGACTAAGTGTGGGAGGGGACCAGCCCAAGGTGGGCTGGTGCGCCCCCCCACATGGCCCAAGGCGCAGCTAGGTGGGGAGAGGGGAAACCCTAGGCGCGGATGGGCCTAAAGGCCCACCCTAGGGGGCGCCCCCTCTCTACCCCACTTGGCCGCCCCCCAAGAACCATCTAGGGCAGCCGCACCCCTTTGGTGGGAACCCTAGATGGGGGGGCAGCCACCTCCCCTCCCCCTATAAATAGTGGGGTTTTGGGGCTGCCCAACACATGAGAACTTCTCCCTCTTGGTGCAGCCCCGCCTCCTCCTCCTCCTCCCGTGGTGCTTGGCGAAGCCTCGCTGGATTGCCACGCCTCCACCACCACCACGCCTGCCGTTGTCTTCTTTGCTGGATGGAGTCTTCCTCAACCTCTCCCTCTCTCCTTGCTGGATCAAGGCATGGGAGACGCCACCGGGCTGTCACGTGTGTTGAACGCGGAGGTGCCGTCTGCTCGGCACTAGGATCTCCGGTGATTTGGATCACGACGAGTACGACTCCTTCAACCCCGTTCTCATGAACGCTTCCGCTTAGCGATCTACAAGGGTATGTAGATGCACTCTCCTTCCCTCTTGTTGCTAGAATCTCCATAGATTGATCTTGGTGATGCGTAGAAAATTTTGAATTTCTGCTACGTTCCCCAACAAGTAGTTCATCACAAGAACCAGTTCCTGTGACAACTACACCAATCACTGAGGAAGATAATGATTTTGATCATGAAACTTCAGATCAAGTTACTACCGAACCTCGTAGGTCTACCAGAGTAAGATCCGCACCAGTGGTACGGTAATCCTATTCTGGAAGTCATGTTACTTGACCATGGCGAACCTACGAACTATGAGGAAGCGATGATGAGCCCAGATTCTGCGAAATGGCTTGAGGCCATGAAATCTGAGATGGGATCCATGTATGAGAACAAAGTATGAACTTTGGTTGACTTGCCCGATGATCAGCAAGCCATAGAGAATATATGGATCTTCAAAAAGAAGACTGACGCTGATGGTAATGTAACTGTCTATAAAGCTCGACTTGTTGCGAAAGGTTTTCGACAAGTTCAAGGGGTTGACTACGATGAGACTTTCTCACCCGTAGCGATGCTTAAGTCTGTCCGAATCATGTTAGCAATTGCCGCATTTTATGATTATGAAATTTGGCAAATGTATGTCAAAACTGCATTCCTGAATGGATTTCTGGAAGAAGAGTTGTATATGATGCAACCGGAAGGTTTTGTCGATCCAAAAGGTGCTAACAAAGTGTGCAAGCTCCAGCGATCCATTTATGGACTGGTGCAAGCATCTCGGAGTTGGAATAAATGATTTGATAGTGTGATCGAAGCATATGGTTTTATACAGACTTTTGGAGAAGCCTGTATTTACAAGAAAGTGAGCGGGAGCTCTGTAGCATTTCTGATATTATATGTAGATGACATATTGTTAATTGGAAATGATATAGAATTTCTGGATAGCATAAAGGGATATTTGAATAAAAGTTTTTCAATGAAAGACCTCGGTGAAGCTGCTTACATATTGGGCATCAAGATCTATAGAGATAGATCAAGACGCTTAATTGGACTTTCACAAAGCACATACCTTGATAAAGTTTTGAAAAATTCAAAATGGATCGAGCAAAGAAAGGGTTCTTGCACTCAGACATAAGGTGTGAAGTTGAGTCGACTTAATGCCCGACCACGGCAGAAGATAGAGAAAAAATGAAAGATGTTCCCTATGCTTCAGCCATAGGCTCTATCATGTATGCAATCTTTGTGTACCAGACACTGACGTATGCTTAGCAATAAGCTTAGCGGTAGGTACCAAAGTAATCCAGAGTGGATCACTGGACAGCGGTCAAGAACATCCTGAAATACCTGAAAAGGACTAAGGATATGTTTCTCGTTTATGGAGGTGACAAAGAGCTAGTCGTAAATGGTTACGTCGATGCAGCTTTGACACTGATCCGGACGATTCTAAATCACAAACCGGATACGTGTTTTTATTAAATGGTGGAGCTGTAAGTTGGTGCAGTTCTAAACAAAGCGTCGTGGCGGGATCTACATGCGAAGCGGAGTACATAGCTGCTTCGGAAGCAGCAAATGAAGGAGTCTGGATGAAGGAGTTCATTTCCGATCTAGGTGTCATACCTAGTGCATCTGGACCAATGAAGATCTTTTCTCGCGCCGTTTCCGGGGAGGCTAGGTAAGTGAAGGTATATCTTTAGATCTTGCAATCGAATCTTTTTGTTTCTTATTTTAGCACTAGTCTATATTATAAAAGAAAACTACAAAAAATGGAATTGAGTCTACCTCATACGCTTCATCTTTTTAATATCTTTCGTGAGTATGATGGGAAGGAAAATTGTGCCAAAGTGTTAGAAGAAGAATGCATTAAAATATTTGGCACTAAATATTTGAATGATGAGCATGATTGCAATGTTGTTAGTATGAATTCTTTGAATATCCATGATGCTAATGATATGCAAAGCCACAATCTTGGGGAAGCTATGTTTGATGAAGATGATATTTTTTGTCCCCCAAGCTTTGATGAGCAAATTTACTATGATGAAAGCATGCCTCCTATCTATGATGATTATTGTGATGACACATATGCTATAAATAATAATGATAACCATGAAACTTGTCATCTTGATCTTAATTTTCAATCATATGATAGTTATTTTGTTGAGTTTGCTCCCACTACTATTCATGAGAATAAATTTGCTTATGTGGAGAGTAGTAAAATTTCTATGCAAGTTGATCATGAAAAGAATGCTTTAGGTGCTGGTTATATTGTTGAACTCATTCATGATGCTACTGAAAATTATTATGAGGGAGGAACATATGCTTGTAGGAATTGCAATAATATCAAGTTTCCTCTCTATGTGCTTAAAGTTTTGAAGTTATGCTTGTTTTACCTTCCTATGCAAGTTGATTATTGTTCCCATAAGTTGTTTGCTAACAAAATCCCTATGAATAGTAAGTGGGTTAGACTTAAATGTGCTAGTCATATTCTTCATGATGCTCTATTTATGTTTCAATTCCTATCTTTTATGTGAGCATCATTGAAATCATCATGCCTAGCTAGGGGCGTTAAACGATAGCGCTTGTTGGGAGGCAACCCAATTTTATTTTAGTTTCTTTCTTTTTGGTTCTGTTTAGGGATAAATAATCCATCTAACTTCTATTTAGATGTGGTTTTATGTTTTAATTAGTGTTTGTGCCAAGTAGAACCTTTGGGAAGACTTGGGTGAAGTCTTTATGATCATGCTGTAAAAAACAGAAACTTTAGCACTCACGAGATTAGCTAGAACTTTTTACTGGAGAGTGATATTTAGTTGATTATTTTTTCAGATTATTAATAGACAAATTCCTCAGATCCACCAATTTATTTTAGAATTTTTGGAGTTCCAGAAGTTTGCGTTAGTTATAGATTACTACAGACTGTTCTGTTTTTGACAGATTCTGTTTTCATTGTGTTGTTTGCTTATTTTGATGAATCTATGGCTAGTAAAATAGTTTATAAACCATAGAGAAGTTGGAATACAGTAGGTTTAACACCAATATAAACAAAGAATGAGTTCATTACAGTACCTTGAAGTGGTGTTTTGTTTTCTTTCGCTAACGGAGCTCACGAGTTTTCTGTTAAGTTTTGTGTTGTGAAGTTTTCAAGTTTTGGGTAAAGATTCGATGTACTATGGAATAAGGAGTGGTAAGAGCCTAAGATTGGGGATGCCCAAGGCACCCCAAGGTAATATTCAAGGACAACCAAGAGCCTAAGCTTGGGGATGCCCCCGAAGGCATCCCCTCTTTCGTCTTCGTTCATCGATAACTTTACTTGGAGCTATATTTTTATTCACCACATGATATGTGTTTTGCTTGGAGCGTCATTTTATTTTCTTTAGCTTTGCTTGCTGTTAGTTATAATAATGTTTTTCATCTCTAGTTTCAATAAAAATGTCAGGGATAGCCTTTGCCATGCTTATTTTGCTAGTATGCATGTTGCTGTTTGAAAACAGAAAGTTTACCGCTGTTGTAAAATTCCCTAGAAAAGCCAGAGAGTGGTATAATGTTGAATCTTTTTGCATAATGAGCTCTGATAAATTTATTACAGTGGGAATTTTAGTTCATAATTTTTGGAGTTAGATAAGTATTGATACTCTTGCATTCTTTACAAACAGTACTGTTTTGGCAGATTGCTGTTATGTTTGCATTGTTTGCATATGTTTGCTTGTTTAATGATTCTATTTAAGGATAGGAGTATTAAATATGCAGAGGCATTTAGTATGCAATGTTGAATAATAATGTTAGTGATTTGTTACAGTAGAAAATGATAAGGTTTTGCATTGGTTTATACTAACCTGTCTCACGAGTTCTTGTTGAGTTTGTTGTGAATGAAGCTTTTGATAAAAAGAGAAACCATGATATGAGAGGAATTAAGGAGACACAAAAGTTTAAGCTTGGGGATGCCCAAGGTACCCCAAGATAATATTTCAAGAAGTCTCAAGCATCTAAGCTTGGGGATGCCCCGAGTGCATCCCACCTTTCTTCTTCAACAACTATCGGTTAGTATCGGTTGAGCCTAAGTTTTTGCTTCTTCACTTGAGTTGTGCTATCCTTGCAATGTAGTTTTATTTTGTTTTGCTTGCTGTTTGAATAAAATATCAAGATCTGAAATTATTAAATGGGAGAGTCTTCATATAGTTGCACAATTATTCGACTACTCATTGATTTTCACTTATATCTTTCGGAGTAGTTTTTGTTGTTGTTCTAGTACTTCACTTATATCTTTTAGAGCATGGTGGTAGTTGTATTTTGAAGAAATAGATGAAATCTCATGTCTCACTTACATTATTTTGAGAGTCTTAAATAGAATGGTAATTTTCTTAATGTTAATATACTTAGTGTTCAAGATATGTGGAACTTTCTTTTTTAGTGAATTAAATACTAAGATAAGTTTGATGCTTGATAATTGTTTTGAGATATGGAGGTAATAATATCAAAGTCGTGCTAGTTAATAATTGTGAATTTGAGAAATACTTGTGTTGAAGTTTGCAAGTCCCGTAGCATGCACGTATGGTTAAAGTTGTGTAGCAAATTTGAAACATGAAGTGTACCTGGCTTGTGCATCCTTATGAGTGGCGGTCGGGGACGAGCGATGGTCTTTTCGTACCAATCTATCCCCCAAGGAGCATGCGCGTAGTACTTGAATTTTTTGATGGCTTCTAAATTTTTGCAATAAGTATATGAGTTCTTTTTACTAATGTTGAGTCCATGGATTATACGCACTTTTACCTTTCCGCATTTGATAGCCTCTTCGGTGCCGTGCATTGCCCTTTCTCACCTTGAGAGTTGGAGCAAACTTCGCCGGTGCATCCAAACCCCGTGATACGATACACTCTTTGACACATAAACCTCCTTATATCTTCCTCAAAACAGCCACCATACCTACCTATCATGGCATTCCCATAGCCATTCCGAGATATATTGCCATGCAACTTCCATCATCATTATTATGACATACATTACTTTTGTCATATTGCCATTGCATGATCATGTAGTTGACATCGTATTTGTGGCAAAGCCACATGCATTATTTTTCATACATGTCACTCTTGATTCATTGCACCATCCCGGTACACCATCGGAGGCATTCATATAGAGTCATATTTTGTTCTAAGTTCGAGTTGTAATTGTTGAGTTGTAAGAGAAATAAAAGTGTGATGATCATCATTATTAGGCATTGTCCCAAGTGAGGAAAGGATGATGGAGACTATGATTCCCCCATAAGTCGGGATGAGACTCCGGACGGAAAAAAAGCAAGGCCAAAAAAAAAAAAAGGCCCAAAAAAATGAGAGAAAAAGAGAGAAGGGACAATGCTACTATCCTTTTTCCACACTTGTGCTTCAAAGTAGCACCTCGTTCTTCATGTAGTGAGTCTCATATATTGTGCTTCAAAGTAGCACCATGTTTTTCATATAGTGAGTCTCATAAGTTGTCTTGTTCATACTAGTGGGAATTTTTCATTATAGAACTTGGCTTGTATATTCCTCGATGGGCTTCCTCAAATGCCCTAGGTCTTCATGAGCAAGCAAGTTGGATGCACACCCACTAGTTTTCTTTTGTTGAGCATTCATAGCTCTAGTGCATCCGTTGCATGGCAATCCCTACTCCTCATGTTGACATCAATTGATGGGCATCTCCATAGCCCGTTGATTATCCTCGTCAATGTGAGACTTTCTCCTTTTGTCTTCTCCACACAATCCCATCATCATATTCTATTCCACCCATAGTGCTATATCCATGGCTCAAGGCTCATGTATTGCGTGAAAGTTGAAAAAGTTTGAGATTATTTGAGTATGAAACAATTGCTTGGCTTGTCATCGGGGTATAGAAGTTGGGAACATCTTTGTGTGACGAAAATGAAGCATAGCCTAACTATATGATTTTGTAGGGATGAACTTTCTTTTGCCATGTTATTTTGAGAAGACATGATTGCTTTGATTAGTATGCTTGAAGTATTATTATTTTTGTGTCAATATGAGCTTTTGTCTTGAATCTTATGGATCTGAATATTCATATCACAAGTAAGAAGAATTACATTGAAATTATGCCAAGTAGCACTCCGCATCAAAAATTATCTTTTTATCATTTACCTACTCGAGGACGAAAGGTGAATTAAGCTTGGGGATGCTTGATACGTCTCCAACGTATCTATAATTTTTGATTGCTCCATGCTATATTATCTACTGTTTTAGGCAATATTGGGCTTTATTTTCCACTTTTATATTATTTTTGGGACTAACCTATTAACCGGAGGCCCATCCTGCATTTGTTGCTTTATGCCTATTTCAAGTGTTTCGAGGAAAAGGAATATCGACGGAGTCAAACGGAACGAAATCAATCGAGAAGTTATTTTTGGAAGGAAACCCACCTGATGGACTTGGACTCCACGTCAGAAGATACGGGAGGTGCTCACGAGGGTGGGGGGCACGCCCACCCACCCCGGGCGCGCCCCCTGCCTCGTGGGGCCCCCGTAGCTCCACCGACGTTCTCCTTTCACCCATATATACCTACGTACCCTAAAACTTCCAGAACAGAGATTAGATCGGGAGTTCCGCCGCCGCAAGCCTCTGTAGCCACCAAAAACCTCTCGGGAGCCCGCTCCAAAGACTGCCAGAGGGGGGATCCATCACCGGTGGCCATCTTCATCATCCCGGCGCTATCCATGACGAGGAGGGAGTAGTTCACCCTCGGGGTTGAGGGTATGTACCAGTAGCTATGTGTTTGATCTCTCTCTCTCTCGTGTTCTCTCTCGTGTTCCCTCTATGGCACGATCTTGATGTATCCCGAACTTTGCTATTGTAGTTAGATCTTATGATGTTTCTCTACCTCTACTCTCTTGTGATGAATTGAGTTTCCCCTTTGAAGTTATCTTATCGGATTGAATCTTTTATGAGAACACTTGATGTATGTCTTGCCGTGTTTATCTGTGGTGACAATGGGATATCATGTGCCACTTGATGTATGTTTTGGTGACCAACTTGGGGGTTCCACCCATGAACCTATGCATAGGGGTTGGCACACGTTCTTGATTCTCTGGTAGAAACTTTGGGGCACTCTTTGAAGTACTTTTATGTTGGTTGGATGAATCTGAGATTGTGTAATGCATATCGTATAATCATGCCCACGGATACTTGAGGTGACAATGGAGTATCTAGGTGACATTAGGGTTTTGGTTGATTTGTATCTTAAGGTGTTATTCTAGTACGAACTCTAGGGCTGTTTGTGATACTTATAGGAATAGCCCAACGGATTGATTGGAAAGAATAATTTTGAGGTGGTTTCGTACCCTACCATAATCTCTACGTTTGTTCTCCGCTATTAGTGGCTTTGGAGTGACTCTTTGTTGCATGTTGAGGGCTTGTTATATGATCTATCTAGTGAAAGTATGAACCCTAGGCCTTGTTTCCTATCATTGCAATACCGTTTACGCTCACTTTTACCGTTAGTTACCTTGTTGTTTTTATATTTTCAGATTACAAATACCTTTATCTACCATCCATATTGCACTTGTATCACCATCTCTTCGCCGAACTAGTGCACCTATACAATTTATCATTGTATTGGGTGTGTTGGGGACACAAGAGACTCTTTGTTATTTGGTTGTAGGGTTGTTTGAGAGAGACCATCTTCATCCTACGCCTCCCACGGATTGATAAACCTTAGGTCATCCACTTGAGGGAAATTTGCTACTGTCCTACAAACCTGTGCACTTGCAGGCCCAACAATGTCTACAAGAAGAAGGTTGTGTAGTAGACATCAATTCCCGCTTGATCCATAAAATTCTCCGAAGGCCATTCACAGGGCCTCACAAGAGCATCTCTTGGTGGTTCCTCGTCAGCATCACGCATAGCAAGCCTGGGTCCCTGCTTCCTTGAAGAACCACCTTGGAACATCTTCCGAAACATATTGTTTCCTCTGAAAAATTTCTGAAATTTTTAGTAACTTCAAACAAAAGTGAACCAACTTCAATAAAATTGATAGCAACTACTCCTACAAGTGCCTAAAGCATATATCAAGCATTAGAACTACTTGGAACCATATAAATTTGACATGCAAGCTCAAGAACATGGTCACCTATGCAACACAAATTTGCAAAGAATAAAGCACTAGAACAAAAACTAATTGGACCAATGGAGGAGTCACATACCAAGGAACAATCTCCCCTAGCAGTTTTGCAAGAGGTGCTTTTAGCAAGGAGATCAAAAATCACAGCAAAAGTGGCTGGAACTCGTGCTTGAGTTGGTTTTTCGGGTTTGTGTGAGGCAGAGGAAGAAGATGGGTGCATGGATAAGTGGAGGAGGGCCACCGTGGGCCCATGAGGCAGGGGGCGCGCCCTCCACCCTCGTGGCCAGGTGGCAGCTCCCCCCGCGGTGATTTTTGCACTATAAATCGTCAAATATTCCCGAAAAAATCATATTAAATTGGCATGGCATTCTGAGGACTTTTATTTTCGGGGTATTTTTATATTGCACGGATAAGTCAGGAGACAGACAGAAAAAATACTATTTTACTTTATTTCTACTAAATAACAGAAAATATAAAGAGGGTACAGAAGGTTGTGCTTCTATTTCATCCATCTCATGCTCATCAAAAGGAATCCACTAACAAGGTTGATCAGGTCTTGTTAACAAACTCATTCCGACTAACATGGAACCGAGAAATTTGAATAACACTAGGTTACCTCAACGGGATATGGACATCCCCAAAATAAGTATATCATATTTCTTCTTGACGAGGCGGAGGAAATTCGAAACCTCCAAATATAATCGATGGAATTTTTCCAATAGAGTTGATACTATGAACTTGAGGTTGTTTCCTCAGAAAGTGTACCGTATGCTCGTTACCATTAACATGAAAAGTGACATTGCCTTTGTTGCAATCAATAACAGCCCCTGCAGTATTAAGGAAAGGTTTTCCAAGAATAATAGACATACTATCATCCTCGGGAATATCAAGAATAACAAAGTCCGTTAAAATAGTAACGTTTGCAACCACAACAGGCACGTCCTCACAAATACCGACATGTATAGCGTTGATTTATCAGCCATTTGCAAAGATATTTCAGTAGGTGTCAACTTATTCAAGTCAAGTCTACGATATAAAGAGAGAGGCATAACACAAACACCGGCTCCAAGATCACATAAAGCAGTTTTTGTTGGAAATATGCCCTAGAGGAAATAATAAAAGCATTATTATTATATTTCCTTGTTCGTGATAATTGTCTTTTATTCATGCTATAATTGTATTATCCGGAAATCGTAATACACGTGTGAATACATAGAACACAATGCGTCCCTAGTAAGCCTCTAGTTGACTAGCTCGTTGGTCAATGTATAGTCATGGTTTCCTGACTATGGACATTAGATGTCGTTGACAACGGGATCACATCATTAGGAGAATGACGTGATGGACAAGACCCAATCCTAAGCATAGCACAAGATCGTGTAGTTCATTTTGCTAGAGCTTTTCCAATGTCAAGTATCTCTTCCTTAGACCATGACATCGTGTAACTCCCGGATACCGTAGGGAGTGCTTTGGGTGTACCAAACGTCACAACGTAATCGGGTGACTATAAAGGTGCACTACGGTATCTCTGAAAGTGTCTCATTGGGTTGACACGGATCGAGATCGATTTGTCACTCCGTATTACGGAGAGGTATCACTGGGCCCACTTTCGGTAGTGCATCATCATAATGAGCTCAAAGTGACCAAGTGTCCGTCACGGGATCATGCATTACTGATGCAGTAAAGTGACTTGCCGGTAACGAGATTGAGCGAAGTATTGGGATACCGACGATCGAATCTCGGGCAAGTAACATACCGTCGACAAAGGGAACAGATACGGGTTGCTTGAATCCTCGACATCGTGGTTCATTCGATGAGATCATCGAGGAGTATGTGGGAGCCAACATGGGTATCCAGATCCCGCTGTTGGTTATTGCCCGGAGAGTCGTCTCATTATGTCTCCAGATGTCTCCGAACCCGTAGGGTCTACAAACTTAAGGTTCGGTGGCGCTAGGGTTATTAGGAAGACTTGTATGTGATTACCGAATGTTGTTCAGAGTCCGGATGAGATCCCGGACGTCACGAGGAGTTCGGAATGGTTCGGAGGTGAAGATTTATATATGGGAAGTTGTCATACGGACACCGGAAAGTTTTAGGCATATCGGTATTGTCTTGGGGCCACGGAGAGGTTCCGGGTCCACCGAGGAGCCACCCCTCTCGGAGGGCCTCATGGGCCGCAAGGCAGGGAACCAGCCCCTGGAGGGCTGGGCGCCCCTGGGCCCATGCGCCTAGGGTTGGGGGAACCCTAGTGGGGCGCCCCCTTTGCTTGGGGGCAAGCCCCCACGGCCGCCCCCTCTAGATCTCATCTAGAGGGGGCCCCCTTCCCCTTCCCTATAAATAGAGGCGAGGGAGGCTGAACACTGATCAAGGCGCAGCCCTCCCTCCCAACACCTCTCCTCCTCCGTTGAGTGCTTGGCGAAGCCTGCCGAGATCTTGCCTCTCCACCATCATCACGCCCGTCGTCTTCTTCTTTGGAGCCTTCTTCCTCAACCTCTCCTTCCCCTTGCTGGATCAAGGAGGAGACGTCGTCCGTTAAAATGCGTGTGTTGAGCAGCGGAGGTGCTGTCCGTTCGGCACTTGGTCATCGGTGATTACGGTGAGTACGACTCCATCATCACCGTTCCCTTGAACGCTTCAAGACGCGATCTACAAGTGGTATGTAGATGCAATCTCTCTCCCATGACTCGTTGCTTAGATGAACTCATAGATGGATCTTGGTGAAACCGTAGGAAAAAATTTAATTTTCTCGCAACGTTCCCCAACAAAGTGGTATCGAGCTAGGTCTATCGTAGTTCTCTATTGCACGAGTAGAACACAATTTTGTTGTGGGCGTAGATCTTGTCAACTTGCTTGCCACTACTAGTCTTTTCTTTCTTCAGCGGTATTGTGGGATGAAGCGGCCGGACCGACCTTACACGTGCGCTTCGTGAGACAGTTCCACCGACTAACATGCACTAGTTGCATAAGGTGGCTATGGGTGTCCTGTCTCTCCTACTTTAATTGGAGCGGATTAGATGAAAAGGGTCCTTATGAAGGGTAAATAGAAGTTGAAAAAATCACGTTGTGGTTATTCGTAGGTAAGAAAAGCGTTCTTGCTAGAACCCAATTGCAGCCACGTAAAAGATGCAACAACAATTAGAGGACGTCTAACTTGTTTTTGCAGCAATTGTCATGTGATGTGATATGGCCAGAAGTTGTGATGAACGATGAATGATATATTGTGATGTATGGGTGTTGGGGAACGTTGCAGAAAATTAAAATTTTTCCTACGGTTTCACCAAGATCCATCTATGAGTTCATCTAAGCAACGAGTCAAGGGAGTAAGTTTGCATCTACATACCACTTGTAGATCGAGTGCGGAAGCGTTCAAGGGGATGGTGATGATGGAGTCGTACTCGTCGTGATTCGGATCACCGATGACCAAGTGTTGAACGGACAGCACCTCCGCGTTCAACACACGTACGGTACGGACGACGTCTCCTCCTTCTTGATCCAGCAAGGGAAGGAGAGGTTGAGGAAGATGGCTCCAGCAGCACGACGGCGTGGTGTTGTTGGTGCAAAGAAGATACTCGGCGCTTCGCCAAGCACGTACGGAGGAGGAGAGGTGTTGGGGAGGGGAGGGGCTGCGCCTTGGCTTAGGTGTGCAGCCCTCCCCTCACCCCTCTATTTATAGGGGAGAGGGCAAGGGGGCCGGCCCCTCTAGATTTTTTGTATGACCTGCGTGTCATTGAAGAACGCCATGTAAATTACTTTACTTTATTGCTAAACGCGTTAGCCATAGAAGTAGAAGTAGTTTTTGGCGTGACAACTTCATGAAGACACGATGATGGAGATCATGATGATGGAGATCATGGTGTCATGCCGGTGACGAAGATGATCATGGAGCCCCGAAGATGGAGATCGAAGGAGCTATATGATATTGGCCATATCATGTCACTACTTTATAATTGCATGTGATGCTTATTATGTTTATGCATCTTGTTTACTTAGAACGACGGTAGTAAATAAGATGATCCCTTAGAATAATTTCAAGAAAGTGTTCCCCCTAACTATGCACCCTTGCTAAAGTTTGTCGTTTCGAAGCACCACGTGTTGATCGGGTATGATAGATCCTTACGTTCACATACAACGGGTGTAAGACAGTTTTACACATGCATAAACACTGTAACATCCCAAAATTCTAAATTTTGGAATGTTATAAACAAATAGATAGTTTTGATTGATTGTTTGATTGATTGACTGAAAGTGAGTGAATTCGAAATCTTTTTGAAAGTTAAATGAGAGGGAATAAAAGGAATTTCCCAAACTTTCATTTTTGCTTTTATGATCTTGAGAATTCAAATTCTTTTCATCACAAAACCCTGGAGAGAAGATGACATGACTTCTTCCATTTATTTAAATGACAAGGGGTGTTGAAAATATTTGAATTTCATTTGATAATATTTCCAATTCTATAACTTTATGCAACTCAATGATTTTCACGGGAGAAGATAAAATGACTTCTTCAAATTATATGAAATATGAGTTGGGAGTTTTAAAAGAATTAAATTCAAAGTTCTCTTGAATTTATTTCCAATTTGGAGTTATTTGAGTTTTATTCAAATTATTTTTCTTCAA
Organism: Aegilops bicornis; assembly: GCA_021605145.1. Classification (NCBI taxonomy): domain Eukaryota; kingdom Viridiplantae; phylum Streptophyta; class Magnoliopsida; order Poales; family Poaceae; genus Aegilops; species Aegilops bicornis. The sequence goes on along the minus strand of CM038674.1, from coordinate 587,816,552 downwards.
AAATAAAATATATGGAAAATAGGGTAACATGATTCCCTACATCGTAAAATTGGAGAGAAATAAATTTGAATTAATTTTGGTATTTTAAAATGATTTTTATTGGATTTTATTGGACCAGTAGCACTGTTTGAATTATTAGAATTTGTGTGTATTTTATTTGACTCTAGAATAAAGTTCATCTTGTAGGAAATCTTTTTCTGAAAATTTTGATATATTATACCTTTCAGTAGCTGAGGCGCTCCGAGCTTGCGTCTCTCACATCCCCAAAAGGAAGAGTTGGTGGATCAGGTCGAACAGTTCGTTCCGTCATCAACTGTCAATAGTAAGTACTCTAGAGCTCCAAAATGGCTTGCAAGCGAGAAAGCAGCAACACAGGTTTCCTAGTGCAACGGCATTCGAGTAATAAAAGGGAGACAGACGCACTTTTTCGTTCCAATTCCATGTATTTTTGCAGTTTGTTAAGGGGAATGAGAAAACAAAAGAGTTTCTTCGATCAAATCTTGGAGAACACTGCCTATATAATATTTCTATTTATTTTGGTTTTATTTTAGTTTGTGTGTTTAATTTTTTTTTTCTTTTGGACCGACCGGACCGAGCTGCCCAGCTGTGCCACACGGCCCGGCCCACGTTGCCGTCGCTCAAGGCCCCTCGAAGCTCCGCTCGAGTCCGCCGCCACCACTGCAGTGCGTCAGCACCGCCATGGCCGCCGTCGCCTCGGCCTCCTCCTCGCCTCCCGCACGCGCCACCTCCACCCCTCCTCCTATAAAGGGCGCCACAGCCCGTTCCCCTCTCTCTCTCACTTTTCGCCCGGCCGCATAAGCCCGCCGCCCGAGATCTGCCGCCGTCGCCCGCTCCTTCCGGTGGTGGCCTTTGAGCCGAGAAACCCACCGAGCCGCCTCCCGTTCAACGCCGGAGCTGCCGCCGTCTTCCTCGCCCGACGCTTCGCCGCCATGTGTACTCCTCCCCGCCCCTCGTCTGTTGGATTTAGATCTAATGGATTAGATTCGTTCGTTTTTTTTTCAATCTAGCGAACGGCTCGTTCGTTAGCGTTTTGAGTGCGAATCATCTTCATCAACTTTGCAGGCAAGTAACACTTTGATCATACTCTTTTCATACCCAGTTTTTATGCATTAGCTCAATCCTCAAACATTGCATGGTTAGGATGTCATTAAATTGTGGGTTGGGAAGTAGATGATGAGGTAGGAACCTATTGCCCTGTTACTATCAAACCCTTGGGAGTTACTTCTACGTTATGCTTATATTGCTATGCTATGCTCGTAGACGTGGTTTGGGTTTGAGAGATATTCACGACAGATGTGAGATTGTTAATTAATGGTTTACTTTAAGGTGGCAACTTAAATACACATCCTGGGTGGATTGAGGCACACTGGGAACCCGATGTTATGCTTTTATTTTGGAAATCCGGGGTACCCGTGTGATCTTCCTATGGACCGCCACCAGGCTCAAAGGGAACTGAGATTATTCATGCTAGAAACTTCCGTGTGCAGCCACAAGCTATTATGGGCTCTAGCATAGTTGAGTAAGTTACGTGAAGCTCTTGAAGAGGTAGATCAGCAGGTAGTGGGTTTATATAGGTTTGGTATGATCTATCCGGAGTAGAGAGTTAATGTTTCTGAAAGACTGTGTCTCGGTCATCCGTTTCTCAAACACCATGTAGTGCGAGAAATCAACGGAGGCGATCGAGTCTTGTGGGGAAAGCGTCATGCAAACCTCTCTGCAGAGTGTACAATCTAATCATGGTTAGCCGTGTCCCCGGTTATGGACAATTACAGTATCTAGTACTTGAGTATTCACATGTATCTCATCACTCTAAATTAATACTGTTGGGTTGTTAATTACTTTAATTGGGATTGAGTTGGGGTTATACCTTCTCAATGATGTTTCAACCACCATGATAGTTAAATTAAAAATTTATTACTTTGATGTAGGGAAAAATTGGCTTTAAGCAAAAACTGTAACAGTAGAGATTTCAACAAGCCAAATATGCATGTAGTATAGGCTTATTCCTTCATTATTCTCTATGTGTTACTTTGCGGCATATTCCATGTCTTTGACCCGTTTTCGGGCTGCAACGTTTCATGTTGCGGACTTTTCGCATTTACGAGTAAGTGATACGTTAGGGTTACGATTTCCTATACTCAACTTTGCCGTTGGTGTTGATGGGAATCCACAACCTTGTTATACGCTATCTTTTGGATTGAGGTATTAGTATTTACGTTATTTATACATGTGATTTACCTACATTATAAATCCTCGAGTACTATGTGTGTCGACATACCGATCCAGGATGACACATAAGCACGTAGACTTGATCCATTCGAATTGGTCGCTACAAGATGGTATCGAGCACATGTTGACTATAGGACGTGACCCTAGAAAGCTGACAAGCCCATAGGAAAGATTTTTCTACAACTTCATTTTCAAAAGATCTTTTACCTCTCTTCTCTTCTGAGCTTATTCAAATTTCCCTTTTTGTGAGACCATACCCCTTTTCCCCTTTTGACCACTTGAAGATTTGACTGATGATACCACTCCAAGGAAACAAGATATCGAACAACTAAGACCATTTGGAATGAAGAGGATTTTACCGTGTAAATGGAAACTACAACTGTTGAAGACTCCGAAGACTATGAGATTTTGAAGGCTCTGAAGAATTCCCATATTTTTATGACCTAGGAAGGTTACGCTTATGGAATTTGACAGACTAAGGAAGTTGTCAATACCCGAGATCAAGGTGTATCGGAGAAAGACCGGAACATGGAGAGTTAGAAACTCAAAGTTTTGTTAAGAAAACCATAAGACAGGAGATATCAATTATGGAATGATAGCCCATGGAAATGACAAGGACAGAAACACGCTATCCATGATGTTATCGCCCGCTTATGCTATTGTCACCGTGCTGAGTTAAGCATGCATAAGCATGGAATGATTGGATGGTAGAAGGCTGATGAAGCACCTATCAGCAAAAGATGCAGTTTTAACCTTAGCTGGCGTATCGCCAGGATCTGGAGTATTACATCAAGGAGTTTAGGGTGGACCTGCAGGAAGCCGTATTTGACAAGGAGGCAATTCATGAAGAATTCAGGAACCAGAAGCTGAAGTAACCAAACTGGAGGAACAAAACATCGAGATACCGGAGATTCGTCAGGAACTGAAGGACAGTAGGACCATGGTTCATGTCAAGGAAGTTGAAACCAGAAGTTTGGAATGCAACTCCAGGAATATTAAAGGACGTCACGAGAGACTCTGCGTCAATAGAGATGATCTTGCAAAAGAACTTGAGAAGGACAAGCATGATCAGAAGAAGCCATCGGAGATCTGAACAAGACTTGAAGAGTTTGATGTCTTTGAAGATTTATTGACCATTAAAAGACCAAAACCCCGTTGTACTTACGTTAGATGCGACGATTGTGAGCTGTCATTTGTTTGATGTTTTTCCGACAGCCACAATAAAACCTGTCTTTTCAAAACTATTGTTTGTATTGTGCGTATCCCCCTCTATCTCTTATCTCACCCCAAAACACTTGTACACAATAGAGGATGAATGGAGATGCGCTTGTATTGTCTGGACCGATGAGTCAATTGGAGACGGACTGATGAATTGAGAACATGGAGGATCACATGGAGAATAATCCCTGTAGTCGGAAAGGATATGACCCAGGATGTTCTACAGTGCTTTGAAAAGAGGTGTTGCTACTTGGTGGAAGATGTACCAAACCATCAATGGATGGCAAGGAGTAACCACTTGGGGAGAATTTAAGTTGACTTTGCTAATATCTCGGTTTGTGTCCCAGAAATTGAAGCCTTCGGGAAAGGATATGAAGAAACCTTGTGCATGCAAGCTCTGTGGAGAAATAGGACACACCCATAAGGAACACAAGGATGAATGCCCTAATTGTGAAGGAAGTCACCCAACTAAAGAATGCCCAACTAGACAGATTACTTGTTTCTTGTGTGAAGGAACTACCCACTACCACCTTTCGGTGTCACATTTACACTATGGTACGAGAGAACCATCCAATGAGAAGAAAGAAGAAATGAAAGGAGCCCTCATGGAGATGTTAGAAGAACACATGACGAAGGAAGATGTTGAGGACACACACAAAGAAAACAAAATTAAAGCCCGCACCAAGTCATGCTATTCATGTGGAGAAGAGGGACACATCTCCCAAGATTGTCTGAATGGAGATCTAGTAGAATTCCCGATAGAGGAAGTAGAGTATGACCCACAGGAAATAGAAGCCCTGATTGGAACAGAAAGGTCCAGGAAGAGGAATAGATTGGATTCCAGGAAGGACCTGAGTCATGTCACCTATCACAAATGTAAGGAGTCAGGGCACTACATCAACACTTGCCCAAAATGGAAGCCGAGGACCCAAGGAGGCTATGTGGTCATGAGGAAACCTCGAAACCTGTCAGAAGTAATATGTTTGAAAGGACACGCGGTGCCCCCATGTGTGGTTTTGGTAATTGATGACATTCTCTATGGACTAATGGTTGCCTTGAGTTTATTTGAAGTTTTGTCAATAGGCTTTTCTTGGAGTACATATGTTGGTTTCAAGGAGAGTTTTGTGTCGACCAAGGTGCTATTCAAGGAATTATCCAAAGATTGGTCATGTTGCGGAGTGCAAGTTCAAGTGATGCATAACAAAGAGATCAAGTGCTTGAAGCTTGCCGTCCATTGTGGTGACAATGGACTTGTGAAGATGAGCGGAAGAGTGGCTCACCCATAGTGGAGTATGGGGGAGCAATCAACTAGTCTTCATCGAGCCAACGCAATCGAGAAAGGTGGTCCAACTTGAGGGAGTCAAGATCGTCATCATCTAGCTCAAGTGGACTTTGTGCAAGGCAAAGGTTTTCCCTTGATAGGTTTTCTATTTTACCGGTCTCATGGTAGTTGTGGGAGACCGGGTTATAGGATCGATTGCCGTACTATCAAGGGGGGCTCTCGATGAGTTGCTTGATCGTATCGTTCGTAGAGAGCTCAAACCATTGCATCCTTGCATCATCCTTATTGGTTCTTGTTTGGTTCTTCTCCTTGCGAGTTTTGGAGCTTATGGTCATTTTTATGACAAGCTCGAGTTCATCGAAAACGGAGTTCACATGCATGTTGCTTGATCGTATCGTTCGTAGAGAGCTCAAACCATTGCATCCTTGCATCATCCTTATTGGTTCTTGTTTGGTTCTTCTCCTTGCGAGTTTTGGAGCTTATGGTCATTTTTATGACAAGCTCGAGTTCATCGAAAACGGAGTTCACATGCATCTTCTATGATGTTTTCGATGTTGGAGGATATGCCGTTTCTTCTCTGTTGGAGGTTTCACTCCTTTGTTTGTTAGGCATACCTCCTGCCTCTTCTTACTATATCCGATGCTGTTTCGATGCTACTCGTTGTCTTGTTTCCAACAAGCTTGAGTTTGCTCAATTCGGAGCTCATTTGTAGAAGTTATGGCGATTCTGGTTTTATTGTTTCCCTCTGTTGTCTTCTCTACAAAATGAAGGACTCCTAGTGTTGCTAATCTGGGGCATGCGGTAGTATCTTGCTCTCGGGAGCGGTAGTACCGCAGAGCCCTCTTGTACCGCAGCCCACCACGGTAATCTGCAGGTGCTCACGGTAGTACCGCTCTGTGGGAGCGGTAGTACCATGGCCTCGAGCCAGCGACTACTTTCGGCGGTAGTAGGGCGGATGTAATTTTTTACATCCGTGCCCTCCCGTACTACCCGTGCAGCGAGCGCCGTAATGCGTGGGCTCTGGTCGGGCTTAGCGGCATTAAGCGGAAGTAAGGCGGATGTAATTTTTACATCCGCCCTCTGTGATAATACCGCTCTTCGTGTCTTGTAATGCCGTGCGGATTTCTTGTGCAGTCCTCCCTCGGCGGAAGTAGGTGCAGGTAATTTTTACTTCCGTGTTTTCTCTCTTGACTAGTGTTGCACCTTCTACGGTAGTACCGTGAGGCGTAGCAGTAGTACCGCTCCGGCAGTTCTACCGTTCGTTGCCAATGCAACAGCCTTCATATGGCCGATCTTTGCACTTGCGGTAGTACCGCAACCTGCAATGATGCGTAGTGGCCGATCATGTAGTACCGCAGCTCCGTCTTGATAATACCGCGTCGTCTTGAGCTGAGTGAGGGGATAACGGTTGGTTTTTCTCCCCACCTTGAGACCTAATCCTTTTGAGCTCGTGTTCTTCCCCCATTGTTGACCTTCTTCGAGCTTGCTAACTCTCAATCCCTCCAATGATTCTTGCTAGTTCTTGAGGGAAAAGAGAGAGGAGATCTAGATCCACGTTTCCACCAATCACTTTCTCCTCTTAGTGAGGGGAACCCCTTGGATCTAGATCTTGGAGTTCTTCGTGTTCTTCTTTCGTTCTTCCTCTCATTTTCCTCCCTAGCATTAGTTGCTTTGGTGGGATTTGGGAGAGAAGGACTTGGGCACTCCGTGTGCCCTTGCCATTGCATTTGGTGCATCGGTTTGAGTTCTCCACGGTGATACGTGGAAGTTACAAGTTGAGAAGCTTATTACTCTTGGGTGCTTGGTGCCCTTGAGCTTGTTCCTCTTGGGTGCTTGGGTGCCCTAGACGGTTGGTGGTGTTCGGAGCTCAATCATTGTGGTGTAAAACTCCGGGCAAGTGTCGGGGTCTCCAATTAGGTTGTGGAGATCGCCCCGAGCAATTTGACAGGTACCGGTGACCGCCCCCAAGGGTTGCCAAAGTGTACTGGTTCGGTGACCGCCCCCAAGGGTTGCCATTTATGCAGGTTCGGTGACCGCCCTCAAGGGCCCTTAGTGGAATCACGACATCTTGCATTGTCTTGGCGTGAGGAGATTACTGATGGCCCTAGTGGCTTCTTGGGGAGCATTGTGCCTCCACACCGCTCCAAGCGGAGATTAGCATCCGCAAGGGTGTGAACTTGGGATACATCGTCATCTCCGCGTGCCTCGGTTATCTCTTACCCGAGCCCTTTACTTATGCACTTTACTTTGTGATAGCCATATTGTTTCTTGTCATATATCTTGCTATCACCTAAGTAGTTTTCTTGCTTAGCATAAGTTGTTGGTGCACATAGGTGAGCCTAGTTGTTGTAGGTTTTGTGCTTGACAAATTAACCGCTAGGTTTATTTCGCATTTGTTCAAGCCTCAACCGTAATTATTTTAAAGCGCCTATTCACCCCCCCCTCTAGGCGACATCCACGGTCTTTCAATGTTTCCGTTGTAATGTAGCAGGGCACTTTGCCAGAGATTGTCCGAAGGAGAAGGAGACTGGTGATATATAGTTGAATTTGTAACAGAATAAATGGAGTAGTAGAAGTGAGAGCTTTTTCTTTTATATTGAGGTGTTAAGTTGAGACATGTAATGGAAAAGCGAGATGATTGTAATAATTTAAGAATCAATAAAGTTAGCAGTGTTGGTACTGCTTTGGATTTTATGAGTTACCCTATGAGGAAAGATGTTGAGCAATTTTGAGGATATGAGAAATATGGTCTATGGAATATTGGAACATTTTAAGGGTGGTAGTACCCTGTAAGAACCTTTGACCCCTGGAAAAGATAAGGACACTCACTGAATGGATTTCAGACAAAATGAATATGAGTTTTGTCTCGATATGTTTGATACCCCAAGAGAGTGTGGGAGGACGTTGGAGACCGTCAGTTGTTTGGACCAAATGTGATCAAGGATTCGGAAGAGAATGATAAGTTGATTCAAGATAGATCAAGATAACTCGATCCGAGCGGAAGAGTTATCACAGACTCAAAAGCGCAAGGAGGTAGTCTATGAAATTGGAGATGGAGCATGTCTTCGTGTGTCAAGTTGGAGTCACCCGAAGGACCGGGGAGTTCATTAAGTGTTTCACGTTTCCCGATTGAAGAAGTGCCATGCGAGATGGCCAATATTCCCTGTGGGGCGCTTGACCCTGGAAAGGATAATGATGTTCCATGAAGTGGAGTATGGACTTCACAAGTATAAGTTTTTATCACAGTATGTGGGACATCCCACGAAGATGAAGAGATGAAGTACTATTAGATATAAAGGAGGTATGATGTTGGAAGTATGGATCAATGGAAATTCCATGAAGAGTATGAGTAATCATGTCCCAGTTTGGTGCAAATATAAGGAAAAGAGACAGTACATTTGGATGGATTTCAAGAATGCCAGGAAGTTGGATGTTGGGATAATGATCAGTTGCCCAGATGATGTGTTCAAGGATTTTAAGTGATGAGATGGGCCATAACCCACAGGCTCCAGGACCTGCTAGGAAGCAAGCACACTCTTGAAGGAAAACCCTGGAAGAAGTTACGATTTTATCGACAGACGATCATATAGGAGTTTCATAAAACACGAGAGTTGTGAAGAAAGCGATAGATGTTTGTTTGGCTTGCGAAATCAATGGATTTTCTGAACTTGGTTCGTCGACAAGAGAAATTCTGCAATGCTTGTGAGGATGACCAGGGTGTTAGAATGCGAGATTAAGCTAAACCATGTACAAGGTAATGATTTGGGTGCGGGATGGATTGATCACCATACCGACTTACTCTTATTATTCGCGTTGCTATATGGGATGGTAAATCTGAGTGACTTACCTATAGTAGAGAGACGACGATCAAAACCTTGTTTGAACCTTAGAATGGTATAAGCATTTTTTCCCTTGTACACGGCAGTTGTTGCCAACCGTAGGTTATACGGTGAGGATCAATCAGACCCATTCCCTGCAGGAGAAACCATAAATTGATGACCACCAAGAGATATCGATAGTTGTTTAGAAATGGCGCCAGACCCGTCAGCTATGAAGACCCAGTCTCGGAACAACCTTACCAAGAAGTAAATGACAAAAGAATTGAGGAAAAGGTTATGCCACTACCAGAAGAGCCCAGAGAAGGAATTATCCTTACGATTTGAGAAGACCGAAACCTTTGTCGGCGATAAGGATGGAGTATATGAGTTTTGATGGAACCGTAACCATGCTTCTAAGGGTGGTAGCACCCTGCACCCCTTGTGACGATCGATGGATTTTGAGAAGACCCCAAACCCTAACCTATTTCTTTCTAGCCTCTCCGAATCTCGAGGACGAGATTCATTTTTTAAGTGGTAGTTTGTAACATCCCAAAATTCTAAATTTTGGAATGTTATAAACAAATAGATAGTTTTGATTGATTGTTTGATTGATTGACTGAAAGTGAGTGAATTTGAAATTTTTTGAAAGTTAAATGAGAGGGAATAAAAGGACTTTCCCAAACTTTCATTTTGCTTTTATGATCCTCGGGAATTCAAATTCATTTCATCACAAAACAATGGAGAGAAGATGACATGACTTCTTCCATTTATTTAAATGACAAGGGGTGTTGAAAATATTTGAATTTCATTTGAGAATATTTCCAATTCTAAAACTTTATGCAACTCAATGATTTTCACGGGAGAAGATAAAATGACTTCTTCAAATTATATGAAATATGAGTTGGGAGTTTTAAAAGAATTAAATTCAAAGTTCTCTTGAATTTATTTCCAATTTGGAGTTATTTGAGTTTTATTCAAATTATTTTTCTTCAAAAATAAAATATATGGAAAATAGGGTAACATGATTCCCTACATCAGAAAATTGGAGAGAAATAAATTTGAATTAAGTTTGGTATTTTAAAAATAATTTTTATTGGATTTTATTGGACCCGAGTAGCTTTGTTTGAATTATTAGAATTTGTGTGTATTTTATTTGACTCTAGAATAAAGTTCATCTTGTAGGAAATCTTTTTCTGAAAATTTTGGTATATTATATGCCTATATAATATTTCTATTTATTTTGGTTTTATTTTAGTTTGTCTGTTTAATTTTTTTTTCTTTTGGACCGGCCGGGCCAGCGGGCCCGGCTTGCAGAGCCACGGCCCGGTAAACCTCGTCGCTTCGCCGCGTCCCCGAGCTCCGCTCGAGTCCGCCACCACAGTACGTCGCCCGCCACATGGCCGCCGTCCTCGGCCTCCTCCTGCCCCCTCACTTGCGCCACCTCCACCTCCTCCTATAAAGCGCCTTGATCCATTCCCTCTCTCTCTCCCTTTTCATGACGCCAGAAGCCGCCGAATCTGCCGCCGTCGCCCGCTTACTTCGGTGGTGGCGCTTTGGCCGGAGCCACCGAGCCGCCTCCCGTTCAACGCCAAGCCGCCGTCTTCCTCGCCAAGCCTTGCCGCCATGCATGTACTCCTCCCGCCCTCGTCTGTTGGATTTAGATCTAACGGTTTAGATCGTTCGTTTTTTTCAATCTAAGCGAGCGGTTCGTTAGATTAAGCGAACGAGCGTTAAATAACCTTTTTCATTTTATTTTATTTACGCGGGGACCCTTCTGTGATTAAAGATTTTACAGATTAGTCCCTAATCTTCAAACCCTCACTACTTTTTACTCGTTAGTCGGAATCCAACGAAACCAATGCCCACTTCTTCGTTATGATCCCCTCTATCCAGATAAACAATTTAAACGTGTTTTTGACCATTTTAAAATTGAGTTTAGTTCAGATTAGTATTTGAACTTCGTTTGATCATAACTTGAGTTCCGTAACTCCGATTTAGTTGATTCTTTTTGCAAATCGAAGCTCTTGACCTAAACTTTCTGATAAGGCCAAATTCACATAATTTTGGTATTGTTAGAAATTGTTTTATGTTGCAAGATTTATTTGCTTGGTTTTGATGTTTTCCGATTCGTTTTCTTTGTTTTTTCCGATCTTTTGAGTGATTGCTTATGTGTGGTTACCATTGATTGCTTACGATAGATTGACCGGAGTGTGACGAGTAGATCTATCAAGAGTTTTGAGTGCGAATCATCTTCATCAACTTTGCAGGCAAGTAACACTTTGATCATACTCTTTTCATACCCAGTTTTTATGCATTAGCTCAATCCTCAAACATTGCATGGTTAGGATGTCATTAAATTGTGGGTTGGGAAGTAGATGATGAGGTAGGAACCTATTGTCCTGTTACTATCAAACCCTTGGGAGTTACTTCTACATTATGCTTATATTGCTATGCTATGCTCGTAGACGTGGTTTGGGTTTGAGAGATATTCACGACAGATGTGAGATTGTTAATTAATGGTTTACTTTAAGGTGGCAACTTAAATACACATCTTGGTGGATTGAGGCACCTGGGGAACCCAGTGTTGTCTGTTTTATTTTTGGAAATCCCGGGGTACCCGTGTGATCTTCCTATGGACCGCCACCCAGGCTCAAAGGTAACCGAGTTTATTCATGCTTGAAACTTCCGTGTGCAGCCACAAGCTATTATGGGCTCTAGCATAGTTGAGTAAGTTACGTGAAGCTCTTGAAGAGGTAGATCAGCAGGTAGTGGGTTTATATAGGTTTGGTATGATCTATCCGAGTAGAGAGTTAATGTTTACGAAGATCAGTGTCTCGGTCATCCGCTTTCTCAAACACCATGTAGTGCGAGAAATCAACGGAGGCGATCGAGTCTTGTGGGGAAAGCGTGCGCAAACCTCTGCAGAGTGTACAATCTAATCATGGTTAGCCGTGTCCCCGGTTATGGACAATTCTGAGTATCTAGTACTTGAGTATTCACATGTATCTCATCACTCTAAATTAATATTGTTGGGTTGTTAATTACTTTAATTGGGATTGAGTTGGGGTTATACCTTCTCAATGATGTTTCAACCACCATGATAGTTAAATTAAAAATTTATTCCTTTGATGTAGGGAAAAATTGGCTTTATGCAAAACTGTAACCATATAGCTTTCCACCAGCCATATATGCATGTAGTATAGGCTTATTCCTTCATTATTCTCTATGTGTTACTTTGCCAGCATATTCCATGTGCTGACCGTTTCGGGCTGCAACGTTTCATGTTGCGCACTTTTGAACGACAGTAAGTGATACGTTAGGGTTATGATTTCCTATACTCAACTTTGCCGTTGGTGTTGATGGGAATCCACAACCTTGTTGCTTCGCTATCTTTTGGATTGAGGTAATAGTATTTACGTTATTTATACATGTGATTTACCTCTGTTTTAAATCCTCGAGTACTGTGTGTGTCAGCATACCGATCCAGGGATGACACATAAGCACAGAGACTTGATCCATTCGGGTCGGGTCGCTACAAACACTTAGGGTTAACTTGACGAGCCTAGCATGTACAGACATGGCCTCGGAACACAAGAGACCGAAAGGTCGAACATGAGTCGTATGGAAGATACGATCAACATGGAGATGTTCACCGATGATTACTAGTCCGTCTCACGTGATGATCGGACACGGCCTAGTCGACTCGGATCGTGTAACACTTAGATGACTAGAGGATGTCAATCTGAGTGGGAGTTCATTAAATATTTGATTAGATGAACTTAATTATCATGAACTTAGTCTAAAGTCTTTGCAAAATATGTCTTGTAGATCAAATGGCCAACGCTCATGTCAACATGAACTTCAACGCGTTCCTAGAGAAAACCAAGCTGAAAGATGATGGCGACAACTATTCGGACTGGGTCCTAACACGAGGATCATCCTCATAGCAGCCAAGAAACAATATGTCCTAGAAGCACCGCTAGGTGAAGCACCATCGAAGAACCAAGACATTATGAATGCTTGGCGGTCTCGTCTTGATGATTACTCCCTCGTTCGGTCACGGCATGCTTTACACTTAGAACCGGGGCTCCAAAAGCGTTTTGAGCAACACGGAGCATATGAGATGTTCGAGGAGCTGAAAATGGTTTTCCAAGCTCATGCCCGGTCGAGAGATATGAAGTCTCCGACAAGTTCTATAGTTGTAAGATGGAGGAAAACAGTTACATCGGTGAGCACATACTCAAAATGTCTGGGTTGCACAACCGCTTTGTCCCGGTGGACATTAACCTCCGGACGAGGCGGTCATTGACAGAATCCTTGATCGCTCCCACCAAGCTACAAGAGCTTTGTGATGAACTACAATATTAGGGGGATGGTGAAGACCATTCCTGAAGTATTCTCAATCTTTGAAGTCGTGAGAGGTTGAAATCAAGACAGAACATCAAATGTTGATGGTTAATAAAACCACTAAGTTCAAGAAGGGCAAGGGTAAGAAGAACTTCAAGAAGGACGGCAAGGGTGTTGCCGCGCCCGGTAAGCAAGTTGCCGGGAAGAAGTCAAAGAATGGACCCAAGCCTGAGACAGAGTGCTTTTATTGCAAAGGGAAGGGCCCTTTGGAGCGGAACTGCCCCAAATACTTAGCGGACAAGAAGGCCGGCAACACTAAAGGTATATTTGATATACATGTAATTGATGTGTACCTTACCGATTACTCATAGTAACTCACAGGTATTTGATACGGTGCCGTTGCTCATATTTGTAACTCACAGGAGCTGCGGAATAAGCGGAGGCCCAGCAAAGGACGAGGTGACGATGCGCGCGTCGGGAATGGTTCCAAAGTCGGCGTGATCGCCGTCGACGCTACCTCTACATTTACCTCACGGGATTAGTTTTAAACCGCAATAATTGTTATTTAGTGCCAAGTTTGAGCATGAACATTGTATCGTGATCTCGTTTAATACGAGATGGCTACTCATTTAAATCCGAGAATAATGGTTGTTCTATTTATATGAGAGATATGTTTTATGGTCATGCTCAGGGTCAATGGTTTATTCTTAATGAATCTCGAACGTAATATTACACATATTCATAGTGTGAATACCAAAAGATGTAAAGTTGATAACGATAGTCCCGCATACTTGTGGCACTGTCGCCTTGGTCACATTGGTGTCAAACGCATGAAGAAGCTCCATTCGATGGACTTTTAGAGTCTCTCGATTATGAATCATTTGACACATGCGAACCATGCCTTATGGGCAAAATGACCAAGACTCCGTTCTCGGAACAATGGAGCGAGTAACCAACTTATTGGAAATCATACATACCGATGTGTGCGGTCCAATGAGCGTTGAGGCTCGCAGAGGATATCGTTATGTTCTCACTCTCACTGATGACTTGAGTAGATATGGGTATGTCTACTTGATGAAACACAAGTCTGAGACCTTTGAAAAGTTCAAGGAATTTCAGAATGAGGTAGAGAATCAATGTGACCGAAAAATAAAATTCTTACGATCGGATCGTGGAGGAGAATATTTAAGTCACGAATTTGGTACACACTTAAGGAAATGTGGAATCGTTTCACAACTCACGCCGCTGGAACACCTCAACATAACGGTGTGTCGAGAATGTCGTAATCGCACTCTATTGGATATGGTGCGATCTATGATGTCTCTTACCGATTTACGCATTTGTCATTTTGAGGATACGCTCTAGAGATAGCTACATTCACTTTAAATAGGGCACCGTCTAAATCCGTTGAGACGACACCGTATGAATTATGGTTTGGGAAGAAACCTAAGTATCGTTTCTAAAAGTTTGGGGATGCGATGCTTATGTCAAGAAACTTCAACCTGAAAAGCTCTAACCCAAGTCGGAAAAATGCGTCTTCATAGGATACCCTAAGGAAACCATTGGGTATACCTTCTACCTTAGATCCGAAGGCAAGATCTTTGTTGCCAAGAACGGATCCTTCCTGGAAAAAGAGTTTCTCTCGAAAGGAGTAAGTGGGAGGAAAGTAGAACTCGATGAAGTACTACCTCTTGAACCGGAAAGTAGTGCAGCTCAGGAAAATGTTCTGTGGTGCCGACACCTCTTGGAGAGGAAATTAATGATGATGATCAAGGTACTTGGATCAAGTTGCTCTTGAACTTCAGAGGGTCCACAAGGACACGCTCCACACCAGTGGTATGGCAACCCTGTCACGGAAATCATGTTGTTAGACAACGGTGAACCTTGAACTATGAAGAAGCGATGGCGGGCCCGGATTCCAACAAATGGCTTGAAGCCATGCAATCCGAGATAGGATCCATGTATGAAAACAAAGTACGGACTTTGGACTTGCCCGATGATCGGCGAGCGATAGAAAACAAATGGATCTTTAAGAAGAAGATGGACGCGGATGGTAATGTTACCATCTATAAAGCTCGACTTGTCGCTAAAGGTTATCGGCAAGTTCAAGGGATTGATTATGATGAGACTTTCTCTCCCGTAGCGAAGCTGAAGTCCGTCCGAATCATGTTAGCAATTGCCGCATACTATGATTATGAGATATGGCAAATGGACGTCAAAACGGCATTCCTTAATGGCTATCTTAAGGAAGAACTGTATATGATGCAGCGGAAGGTTTTGTCGACCCTAAGAACGCTAACAAGGTGTGCAAGCTCCAAATGATCCATTTATGGGCTGGTGCAAGCATCTCGGAGTTGGAACATTCACTTTGATGAGATGATCAAAGCGTTTGGGTTTATGCAGACTTATGGAGAAGCCTGCGTTTACAAGAAAGTGAGTGGGAGCTCTGTAGCATTTCTCATATTATATGTAGATGACATACTTTTCATGGGAAATTATATAGAACTCTTGGACAGCATTAAGGCCCACTTGAATAAAAGTTTTTCAATGAAGGACCTTGGAGAAGCTGCTTACATATTAGGCATCAAGATCTATAGGGATAGATCGAGACGCCTCATAGGTCTTTCACAAAGCACATACCTTGATAAGATTTTGAAGAAGTTCAAAATGGATCAGTCCAAGAAAGGGTTCTTGCCTGTACTACAAGGTGTGAGATTGAGCTCGGCTCAATGCCCGACCACGGCAAAAGATAAAGAAGAGATGAGTGTCATCCCCTATGCCTCAGCCATAGGATCTATAATGTATGCCATGCTGTGTACTGCATCTGATGTAAACCTTACCGTAAGTTTGGTAGGAAGGTACCAAAGTAATCCGGCAAGGAACACTTGACAGATCAAGAATATCCTGAAGTACGAAAAGGACTAAGGACATGTTTCTCGTTTATGGAGGTGACGAAGAGCTCGTCAGAAGGGTTACGTCGATGCTAGCTTCGACACAGATCTGAATGACTCTAAATCACAAACCGGATACGTGTATATGTTGAATGGTGGGGCGATGGTAGTGCGGTACAAAGCGAAGCGTCGTGGCGGGATCTACGTGTGAAGCGGAGTACATGGCAGCCTCGGAGGCAGCGCATGAAGCAATTTGGGTGAAGGAGTTCATCACCGACCTAGGAGTCATACCCAATATGTCGGGGCCGATCAAACTCTTCTGTGACAATACTGGAGCTATTGCACTTGCCAAGGAGCACAGGTTTCACAAGAAGACCAGGCACATCAAGCGTCGCTTCAACTCCATCCGTGAAAATGTTCAAGATGGAGACATAGAAATTTTCAAAGTGCATACGGATCACTGAATGTCGCGGTCCGTTGACTAAACTTTCTCTTCATGCGGGCAAAACATGATCAACACCGTAACTCTATGGGTGTTCGATTCATCACAATGTAACTAGATTATTGACTCTAGTGCAAGTGGGAGACTGTTGGAAATATGCCCTAGAGGCAATAATAAAAGGATTATTATTATATTTCCTTGTTCGTGATAATTGTCTTTTATTCATGCTATAATTGTATTATCCGGAAATCGTAATACACGTGTGAATACATAGAACACAATACGTCCCTAGTAAGCCTCTAGTTGACTAGCTCGTTGGTCAATAGATAGTCATGGTTTCCTGACTATGGACATTAGATGTCGTTGACAACGGGATCACATCATTAGGAGAATGACGTGATGGACAAGACCCAATCCTAAGCATAGCACAAGATCGTGTAGTTCGTTTTGCCAGAGCTTTTCCAATGTCAAGTATCTCTTCCTTAGACCATGAGATCGTGTAACTCCCGGATACCGTAGGAGTGCTTTGGGTGTACCAAACGTCACAACGTAACTGGATGACTATAAAGGTGCACTACAGGTATCTCCGAAAGTGTCTGTTGGGTTGACACGGATCGAGACTGGGATTTGTCACTCCGTATTACGGAGAGGTATCACTGGGCCCACTCGGTAGTGCATCATCATAATGAGCTCAAATTGAACAAGAGTCAGTCACGGGATCATGCATTACGGATGCGAGTAAAGTGACTTGCCGTAGTGAGATTGAGCGAGGTATTGGGATACCGACGATCGAATCTCGGGCAAGTAACATACCGTCTGACAAAGGGAATAGTATACGGGGTTGCTTGAATCCTCGACATCGTGGTTCATCCGATGAGATCATCGAGGAGTATGTGGGAGCCAACATGGGTATCCAGATCCCGCTGTTGGTTATTGCCCGGAGAGTCGTCTCGGTCATGTCTGCATGTCTCCCGAACCCGTAGGGTCTACAAACTTAAGGTTCGGTGACGCTAGGGTTATTAGGAAGACTTGTATGTGATTACCGAATGTTGTTCAGAGTCCCGGATGAGATCCCGGACGTCACGAGGAGTTCGGAATGGTCGAAGGTGAAGATTTATATATGGGAAGTTGTCATACGGACACCGGAAAGTTTGAGGGCATATCGGTATTGTGCGGGGCCACGGAGAGGTTCGAGGTCCACCGGGAGGCCACCCCTCTCGAAGGGCCTCATGGGCCGCAAGGGCAGGGAACCAGCCCTGGAGGGCTGGGCGCCCCTTGGGCCCATGCGCCTTGGGTTGGGGGGAACCCTTGTGGGGCGCCCCTTGCTTAGGGGCAAGGCCCCCTCCACAGCCGCCCCTCTAGATCTCATCTAGAGGGCCGGCCCCTTCCCCTTCCCCTATAAATAGAGGGGCGGGGAGGGCTGAACACCTGATCCAAGGCGCAGCCCTCCCTCCCCAACACCTCTCCTCCTCCGCTGAGTGCTTGGCGAAGCCACAGCCGAATCTTGCCTCTCCACCATCATCACGCCGTCGTCTTTGCCTGGAGCTTTCTTCCTCAACCTCTCCTTCCCCTTGCTGGATCAAGAAGGAGGAGATGTCGTCCGTTCCGTACGTGTGTTGAGCGCGGAGGTGTTGTCCGATTCGCACTTCGCCGTCGGGTGATTTGAATCACGCAGTACGACTCCATCATCACCGTTCCCTTGAACGCTTCCGCACGCGATCTACAAGTGGTATGTAGATGCAATCTATCTCCCATGACTCTTTGCTTAGATGAACTCATAGATGGATCTTGGTGAAACCGTAGGAAAAATTTTAATTTTCTGCAATGTTCCCCAACAGTTTTAACATAATTTCTCTTAATGGAGCATGGTATAGTAGGTACTCCTGGATCTCCAAGTTTCTTTGGTATTCCACCCTTAAAAGTATAATTAGCAAGCATGGTGGAAATTTCAGCTTCCGGTATCTTTCTTTTATTTGTAACAATAACTTTCATATATTTAGCATAAGGATTCAAATTGAGCAAATCAGTCAATCGCATATGCATAAAAGATGGGTCTAATCATTTCGCAAAGCGCTCAAAATCCTCATCATCCTTTTTCTTGGATGGTTTTCGAGGAAAAGGCATGGGTTTCGAACCCATGGTTCTCTTTCTTTACCATGTTTCCTAGCAACGAAGTCTCCTTTATCATAACGTTGATTCTTTGATTGTGGGTTATCAAGATCAACAGCAGGTTCAACTTCTACATCATTATCATTACTAGGTTGAGCATCATCATGAACATCATTATTAACATTTTCACTAGGTTCATGTTCATTACCAGATTGTGTTTCAAAGATCAGACATAGAGATATCATTTGGAATATCATGAGGTTCAGCAATAGGTTCACTATAAGTTTGCAAAGTCCTATCATTTTTCTTTTTCTTCCTTTTAGAAGAACTAGGTACATCAATATTATTTCTCTGAGAATCTTGCTCAATTCTCTTAGGGTGGCCTTCAGGATACAAAGGTTCCTGAGTCATTCTACCAGTTCTATTAGCCACTCTAACATAATCATTTTTCTTACTATTCATTTCATCAAGCACTTCTTTTTGGGCTTTAAGTACTTGTTCTACTTGAGTGGTAACCATAGAAGCATGTTTGCTAATAAGTTTAAGTTCACCTCTAATATTAGCCATATAATCACCCAAGTGTTTAATCATATAAGCATCTTGTTTTAATTGTCTACCAAAATAAGCATTAAAGTCATCTTGCTTAAACATAAAGTTATCAAACTCATCCAAGCAATCGACTAGCAATTTTAGTAGGAGGGACTTCACTTTATCATATCTATAGAGAGAATTTACCTTTACTACCGTAGCCGGGTTATCGGGATCAGGAGGTTCTTCAATAAGTAATGGATCAATATCATAAGTTTCTTCAACATGCAGTAGATTAAGACCATGTATTTCTTCAATAGGCGGTAAATTCTTAAGATCTTCAGCTTTAATACCTTTTTCTTTCATAGATTTCTTTGCCTCTTGCATATCTTCAGGACTGAGAAATAGAACACCTCTCTTCTTCGGAGTTGGTTTAGGAATAGGCTTAGTAATGGCGGCTCGAGCTAGCTCGAGGCTGGCTGGAGGTGCCCAATTATTTTCATTTGTCAACATATTATTCAATAGAATTTCAGCTTCATCCGTGTTCTTTCCTGAAAAGAGAACCAACACAACTATCCGTAATCTCTGGAAGCATCGGTTAGTCCATTATAAAAGATATCAAGTATTTCGGTTTCTTAAGAGGATGATCGGGCAAAGCATTAAGTAACTTGAGAAGCCTCCCCAAGCCTGGGAGACTCTCTTCTTTAATTTGCACGAAGTTGTATATTTCCCTCAAAGCAGCTTGTTTCTTATGAGCAGGAAATATTTAGCAGAGAAGTAATAAATCATATCCCGGGACTACGCACACAACCAGGATCAAGAGAATTAAACCATATCTTAGCATCACCCTTTAATGAGAACGGAAGTATTTTGAGTATATAAAAGTAGCGCGATCTCTCATCATTAGTAAACAGGGCGGCTATATCATTTAACTTAGTAAGATGCCACAACAGTTTCAGATTCATAGACATAAAAAGGATCAGATTCGACCAAAGTAATTATATTTGGATCAACAGAAAATTCATAATCCTTATCGGGAACAGAAATAGGTGAAGTAGCAAAAGCGAGTCGAGGTTTCATTACATCTCTAAGAGATTCTTTACTCCATTTAACTAATAACCTCTTGAGCTCATATCTATCTTTGCAAGCAAAAATAGCTGCAGAAGATTCCATATCAAAAACATAACCATCAGGAATAACAAGCATATTTTCATCATCGTATTCAGATTCAATAATTTATTTCTCTCCAGCCCTAGCAATTTGTTCATCTAGAAATTCACCTAGGGGCACAGTAGTATCAAGCATAGAAGTAGTTTCATCATATGTATCATGCATAGCAGAAGTGGCATCATCAATAACATGCGACATATCGGAACGAATAGCAGAAGCAGGTTTAGGTGTCGCTAGCTTACTCATAACAGAAGGTGAATCAAGTGCAGAGCTAGATGGTAGTTCCTTACCTCCCCTCGTAGTTGAGGGATAAATTCTTAGTGTCTTTCAAGTTCTTCATAGTGTCCAGCAGATATAAATCCCAAGTGACTCAAAGAATAGAGCTATGTTCCCCGGCAACGGCGCCAGAAAAGGGTCTTGATAACCCACAAGTATAGGGGATCATAGCAGGTTTTCGAGGGTAGAGTATTCAACCCAAATTTATTGATTCGACACAAGGGGAGCCAAAGAATATTCTCAAGTATTAGCAGCTGAGTTGTCAATTCAACCACACCTGGAAACTTAGTATCTGCAGCAAAGTGTTTAGTAGCAAAGTAATATGATAGTGGTGGTAACGGTAACAAAAATAAAGACAGCAAAAGTAATGTTTTTGGTATTTTGTAGTGATTGTAACAGTATCAATGGAAAATAAATAAGTGAAGACCAGTATATGGAAAGCTCATAGGCACTGGATCAATGATGGATAATCATGCCGGATGCGGTTCATCATGTAACAGTCATAACATAGGGTGACACAGAACTAGCTCCAATTCATCAATGTAATGTAGGCATGTATTCCGAATATAGTCATACATGCTTATGGAAAAGAACTTGCATGACATCTTTTGTCCTACCCTCCCGTGGCAGCGGGTCCTAATGGAAACTAAGGGATATTAAGGCCTCCTTTTAATAGAGAACCGAACAAAGCATTAGCACATAGTGAATACATGAACTCCTCAAACTATGGTCATCACCGGAGTGGTCCCGATTATTGTCACTTGGGTTGCGGATCATAACACATAGTAGGTGACTATAGACTTGCAAGATAGGATCAAGAACTCACATATATTCATGAAAACATAATAGGTTCAGATCTGAAATCATGGCACTCGGGCCCTAATGACAAGCATTAAGCATAGCAAAGTCATAGCAACATCAATCCCGGAACATAGTGGATACTAGGGATCAAACCCTAACAAAACTAACTCGATTACATGATAAATCTCATCCAACCCATCACCGTCCAGCAAGCCTAAGATGGAATTACTCACGCACGGCGGTGAGCATCATGAAATTGGTGATGGAGGATGGTTGATGATGACGACGGCGACGAATCCCCCTCTCCGGAGGCCCGAACGGACTCCAGATCAGCCCTCCCGAGAGAGATTAGGGCTTGGCGGCGGCTCCGTATTGTAAAACGCGATGATTTCTTCTCTCTGATTTTTTCTCCCCGAAAGCCAATCCAGAAATAACAGAAGGATGGATGGCTGAGCCTCCTCAGGGTCGTTGGATCGGTTTGCTTGATGCGTTTCTGGACGTCGGATCAGCATCTGGATCAACCTGGGCCGTCGGATCTCGAGCTGGCACTGCTGGAATGAATAGTAATGGCAGAAAAATGTAAATACCATGCCCCCACCAGGGTATTTTGGTCATTTCAATCGCCGGCTCCCGTGGAGACAACCCTAGCCGCCCCCCCCCCCCCCGCGTGCGCCTCCTCTCCCCTCCCCTCCCACGCGCCTCCTCTCCTCCTTCCCCGCCGCCGCCCGGCCTCCTCCTTCCACCCCTACGGCCGGCTCCTCTCCCGCCCGCGCCGCCTCCTCCTCCCCACCAGCGCCTCCCCCTCCTCCTTCCCCGCCGCCGCCCGGCCTCCTCCCCGACAGCGCCTCCCTCTCTCTCTCTCCTTCCAAACCCTAGATCACCTTCCTGCCCCGTCCCCGTCGCCGAGGAGGAGCGCCTCCGGGGAGCAGCAGAAGGAGGAGGGAGCACGCAGCGGCGGCGACGATGGGCGCCCCCGCCGTCCCGCCACGCCCGCCATGGCTGCCTACCCCGTCCCGTCGCCAAGGAGGAGCTCGCTCGGGGAGGAAGAGGAGACGGCCTCCGGGGAAGCAGAAGGAGGAAGGGCACGCAGCAGCGGAGGGAGGACGAGGAGCACGGCGGTGGCGGCGGGGAGCAGCGGCAGGCCAAGGTGGGCACCTGCCCGCACTCGCGCCGCCGCCGTCGCCCCCTCTCCTCTTCCTCCCGCCCGTGCCTCACCGCGGCTTCCTCCCGGCTCCTCGTCCGCAGCCTCGACGGCGCCCCCGTGCTCCACCTTGAGGCGCACCACGCTGGCCGGGCGCGATACGTGCTCTCCTGCGACACCGGACGCCGCATCTGCGTCTTCACCGAGAACGACACGCGTCCGTCACCCGTGTAGACATGACTCCTCCTCTTCTCTACCTCGAGGGCACGGATATCTTGTGGAGAAGCCCGGTGGGTTCGCCATGACGGCCTGCGGATCTTCTCCATCAACATCCAAAAGCGGCCTCCGCCGCCACGGGAGGTGGTGACCGGAAGGTTGATTTCCCCCCTCTTGCTAATTTTTCTCGCTTGATTTGAGCTCAGAGATCTGAATTCGGCTTGGGTGTGCTAAGCTCGTTCTACTGCATTAACTGCGAGGTTCGGTGTTGTTGTTTCCGGCTCGGGGAGTAGTGCGAGCTCGATTCTTTCCGGCCATGAATTTTGGCGTTGAGGCCAAGTGTGGATGGAAATAGTACAAATCGATGTGTAGTAGCGCTTGCTCATTACGTATATTGTTCCGTGCATAAGCATGTGAGGTTCAAAGTGTTGTAGCGGTAATCGTTGCTCATTTTACATGGCGTTCTCTGCATAAGCTTGTGAGGTTCAGTGTTGTCGTTTCCGCTTACAAGAATCTGTGTGGTTGTGTGTCTCAATTGGTGCCGCTTCTCATTGTTTTCCTCATTGAAGTTAGTTTTCTTTGTAGTACTAGGAACCTGTTATTTGGTGGCACTCTTTGGTCAAGCTTGAATTTTTTGGGGCTCAAGCCTACCGTTCTTATGATGGTAATCGGGCCATTTTTCTTACTAATGGAAGGTAATTAATAGAAAGTTATGGTTCATGATTTATTTACTGAAATAGCCGGTGACAGTTAAATTTTTTGGTGGGATGTTTGTTTGTGATGCAGATATATTGGTCGGATTCTGCAGTTGTTGATGTTGTTAACTTCTTGTTGTGTCGAGTAGGAGGCGAGAGAGGAGATGGGGTGGTAAGAAGAGAGGGTGAGGAAGGAGGAAGAGGAGATCCTCCCGTCACTCATGGTGGTCGCCCAGATCCCAGCGGGGATGGCAGTCCAACATGCTCTGTGTTGTTATAAAGGTGAGATGCCACCACCATGTTTTAGTAGCTCACATCTATCTGTACTCATTTGACTGAACTTGTGTTAAAACAAGAATATTGATAACCTGGCCATCTTTATAATAAGAATAGGGTTGATGTATCTGCAGAATATATGAACAATATTGCATGTGCAGAATACATATATATTCTTGCATCTACATTGAGATGTAACACTTTTGACACATTTGTAAAGCATCTACATTGATAACCTGGCCATCACAGAATACCTAAATTTGACGAATATATTGTATGCCTTCAGTACCAGCTTAGGGGAAGTACACTATCGAATCTCTTGCTCCTGGGTGCTGCTAGATACTATGTTACTAAATGTTCTTTTCCATTTAAGGTAATAAAATATCCACCTGTATTCATGTTAGTGTTAGCATTGCTGAAAGAAAGAAAAAGGCCCGCTTGATTCTAGCAGCCCTGGTTAATATGGCCAAACTGATGTGGGAAAGGGTGCCTGATCTTTTTATGTTACAAAATTATAGACTTATTCAGTGGTAACACGCAAGTGGTGGCTGGCCCTTTTCTATGTTGTTAGCTTTAGAAAATTGTAGAAGCTACCTTAGGCACATGTACCTTTCATAGGAGGAATTGTGCCCTTGCAATTGTTATATATCATTGCCTTTTAGTCCCGTTCCCAAAAAGTATGCATTGATGCTAGGTCCTTTTCTACAATATTATATCTACACGATTATGTAATCTCTCGTATTGCTATATTTTTTGCGGGGAACCATGCCCATGCGTGATGCGAACAAAGTTGTGCACATGGTCGTGGACACTCTGTGAAAGAAATTTGTATAAATATACAATGCTCTTTTGAAGACTCCAGGATGATATTGGAAGGAACTCGGCGGAAGGTCACGGACATGGAAGAAATGAGCCCAAGCCCAATGTAACTTTTCTCTCTACGAAGCAATGCCTATTTATTGCTTTTGTGTTGGTACTTTCAGTTCTTTGAGATTCTTATTTGTGCAAAAACATCGGTGATGTGGCAGAGAAGGTGAATTGTAGCAGCAACGTGAAAGTATGTACATAACAATTTGCCTAACAAATGAGAATGTCTAGGAACTGAAAAGAGTTCTAACCATTTTGCTTTATGTCCATTGCACTACATACGAGAATAAAGATGCATTTGGTTACAAATACTCTATTGATTACTATGTGTAAAAGTAATTGTTAGTTATACAAAAAATATGAGATAATTTATTCGTTATCTACTCACCCATGGTAGTGTAGGTTCGTGTTCTTGGATTTTATTTCATTGTTTTTCTTTTTACCTTTTGGTGAGCCGGTGAGCTAATTTGCTATTTTCCTCTTGGTCTATTGCAGCAATTGGATGCTTCAGTGGATTTGAATGGGGTTCAACGTAGGCGAGTGCTTGAATTTGCGGCCTCACATGCATCATTAGCTTCCCTTATCCCACACAAGTATTCTTCGTGAGAACTATGCTTAGATAGCTGAATGTATTATTGTGAACTACTGAACCTTTGCACTTTTGTTGTAACATACTGAACATTTGCACCATTGCTTTTCATTGTATAAATGTATGAAATAAAAAAATGTCTCATACCAGGTTGGATATTGCGGGGGCAGGTGGGGTGCGGCAAAGATTAATATGCATAAAGTGGGAGGTGTACAGAAACCTGCACCTTATACTCCTGTCTTGCTTTTTCTAACTATATGAAATAGACTGAACCTGAACCTGACTACAATTGAATGTCTAAGCTGAATTGTTGCATCCGTAGACATGGAATTATGGATCAATTTTAGCTCTCAAGAACTGCATACTTATGGTCCTATGCAATCCCAATTTATTCAGGCAAGCATCCCAAAAGTTCACTAATGAACAAAGCAACATCACACAAAATCTAAGTTTTAGGCCAGGTTACTGTAATGTATTTTTAAAGATGTACATTAGAGAAATTGTTCAGCCAACAATCCAATTAAATTTGTGTGCAGCTATATATATATTTACTAATCAATCTTTTCCCTTCTCTCTATCTAATTTTAACATTGCACAATGATTTACTCCTTGTTTGTAGCTTACACCGAAATCTAAGCTTGTGTGCATGTATGTATTATGAACCAGCCCTGTCCATTGCCTTACTAGATACATAAGTCTCTCCATTGCTGTTGTCGGATGGGTTTATGTTTGCTGTTGTCGGATGGGTTTATGTTTGCTATTATTTTCTGTCTTGGTTAGGAACCATGTGCTATAATGCACCAATGCTGCTTTCGGATGACGACGACAATGCCAAACGCAACATCACCTAAGGTAGCTCATGTCTATATCTCATTTACTTATCATGATATGTACTTGGAAGTTATTCATATTGGTTTCTTAGGATAGCCTTCAAGAGCATGCTGAAGAATCACCACAAAAACTCCCCCAGTGATTGTGCCACTCCATGAGACATCCATATCAAACTGAAACTCAATTTCGAAATTACTATCATGATATTCTAGGTAGTAATTACTCAAAAATATTTTTTTGTTCTTCCATTTTTCTCCTTTAGTTTGGTATGATGATGATTTGATGCCCACGTCATGTAATTATTCCAAGATAGCTTGACTGTAATATTTCTGGGAGAAATATTATTACGAATGGAGAAAGCTTTATTTCAGGCATCTCAATTATCGTCCTAATATTACGGTCGGACTATCTTGGATGAAAGACATAGTTCGTGTGCATCATGACATTCCCTGCAATATTTCTTTCTACTAATCATTCATGTGTGTATATGTGGGTATGTTTGTTGGTATCTACTCACTATATTATATCTTGTGTTATTCAGAGATTCCGGGCCTATTTGAGATCAAAGGCTGGAAGTGCATGCAAGAGGGCATGTTAATCAGGCAGATTATCATTCAAAGTCTGAATCTACGATGCTTGTGGCGCAGGTCCTGTTTCTCTCATTCGTCCCTCCCAATCCTCAACTTTACGGATCATGGACGTAATCTGGGCACGATCCACATCTTTTTTTGGTAAATGCATATGAGCAACGAACTTGGGAGGATTTTTATTCTGTTGTTAGTTTGCTTCATCTAAATATATGATGTATTAATTTGTACGCTGATGAACAATTTGGCTGATACATATGGTTCCTTAGCTTATATTTCCGACCATTACAGTTAGGTGTCTTGATTGGCTTTGTGACTTGATAACATATTGTGGTTCGACCAGATTGGATTGCGAGATGCGACGTTATGCAGGGGAGTCCTATTTTTATTTCAAAAGCTTGGTATTTTTTACAATGGATGGCACAACTTAGGCACGCTTCGCTTCTTTGCCCAACCTGTTCCCGGAATGTTTATTTTAGTTCCTTCCTGCATCAGTTCTTTTTTATCTTTAGGCTGAATGATAGAGTGGAGATGTTAAACTCCTTCATGATTAGAACATGGTGATAAGGAGAACATATTTTTTGAGTTATGATTTATTTGAGATGTTTAGACAACGATTGCTACTTTCAAATTGACTTGATATGTTTCTCTGAAGTTTCATTCATTTCATGTGTGTTCAGGTATATATACTAGAAGTTGTTATGGCTCACTTCCATTTATATCATGTTGACACGGTGAATCAGCTGGTTAGAATTCTGTATATTTTTCTTCACCTTGTGAGAGGCACATCTTTCAACCAAGAATGTCATCATGACTATCCAGAGGACATGGTAAGAATACAATCTCAACACTTGCATTTTCATCTCCTTCTACCTTTTTGTTTCTTGAGGTGTTAGAATTTGTGGGAAAGCGGTTCTGGATTTTTTTGTGTATGGTAGTTTGCAAGTGAATTTGCGACTATTTTCGATCTGTCCCCAATTAAGGTTAATTAGAAATTGTGGATGCACACGTGGTTTGTGTTCTTTATCATGGGGTATCTGTTCTTTTGCACATAGGTAGAACCTGCAATATAAAGATTAATTAAAGGTATACATTAATGTCTATGCATTTCTAATCTCTGTTGAATTGATGAAAGGATGCACAATTATGTTTCTACTTAGGAAAATCAGTTTGATTAGAGTTTTTCGTTCTCGTGAACTTTGGGACGGTCAATGTGATGTTCATTTAGCTTTCGACTATGCAATGTGAGGCAAGCCGCGCCCCCTATATCACGTTTGTGGTAAATATAGCAAAGCTTGTGCCTACCCTTTTAGTATCAATATGGTTCAGATGCAATATTTTTTATTTCCTTTTTTTTGCGTCCATCACACACATATGGCATTAAAGTTCTTTATCATGTATGTAGGCAGAGTTGTTGTATCACTTACTGATGCTCTTATGGTAAACTGTACAATATTAAGGTGTTGGGCCCAGAAACAGTACGAGTAATCCTCTTTCAAGGTTAGTTTTGTGCCTACTTCTTTATGTACATAACTCGTGATTTGATGAACAGTTAAGTTCCCTAAATTTTAGTATTTATTTCTCTTTATCTTTCTCTTTCTCTTTCCTATTTATGGTTCCGGAATTTCTATCATTTTCTACAAAATTAGAAGAGCAAATAATGTTGACAAATGATTATGATTGCTTATTTATTTTCTTGGTGTTAGATTACTAATGTGGAGAAATGTAATTACTTACATACCAATACCATGAGTCCGCTGTTCATTAATGTTCACCAAAAATGATGATAAATTTGGTAATTATAATTGGTGTCTATTAAGTGTAAACTTTATTGAAAAATATTTTGTGTTCCGGGCCTATGAGTCTTTGTTTTGTTTGTTTTCCAGAGCACACAGTAAATACAACAGAGCACAGAGCACAAAGCAGTAGCCTTTGGAGCAGGTTACAGTTTCTACTTGGTGTTGGAAGGATTTGGAGCAGGCTACATCTATGATGACACAAATTGGTTATGCAGGATCTCTTGGTAATGAAACTCTTCCATTGGTTGTACCTAATCTTGTATGTTCCATTCTTTTTTCCTTTTGAGTGGATTGCTATATGGAATACCATCTATTTCTAATGAATTTATATGTTGCTTGCTGCCTTTTTTAATTAGATAGATCCAATAACTATACCAATTAATAGATATTTTTGTGACTGATATATGATTCAATGATATAAATGCTATATATTATGTATCTGATATGCAAGTTTACTTGAATCTCCTCGCATATTTTTTTTGCCATTGTTGCTTTGTATGGAAATAGCCTACTTAGTTGATTTTGGTTTAGCCCTGTATGTGGTTTGCTTACTCAATATTGACCTCAGTGCCACTATGCCTGCTTCTGAAACTCTTTAGCACTGATGTATATGCTCTGTTACTCTTAATCAAGCTGCTTTTGTACTGAACTTTATGTCATGCTGCACTTACTCAGGCTAAATCATTCTGCTTTATCATTAGGACAACAAATAGTGGTTACTTCTCATCTCAGCTTGAGCTGTGGTGAATGCGACCGATGTTTCGACCGCATATGAAGATGTAGTTCTTTTGGTTTATCAACTAATATTATCGTATATAGACGTGATGCCTGTACAGAGGCGATTTGAATCAGTATGGTAGCAGACTACCCTGTCCTTATCATAAATTATGTGTGATCGCCGCTATGAGACAGTCCTTCAGATGGATTTACCACTCCATGGTTATTGTAAATTACGAACAAATTATGTAGTTTTAGTATCGGTTCTTTAATCTACTTCCTTTGCATGTGTTATTCTTTGTTAATGCATATACAAATCATGGATTCCTACTAACTTATCATTATCTGGTTAACCAAAATGTTGGGACCGGCACCTTCGCGCCAAGGCGCAATCCCGATCTAGTATATAGAGTTGCAGTTGGCGTCGGAAGGTGTCCAGTGGGCCCACGAGGTAGGGGGGCGCGCCCAGGAGGGGGACGCGCCCCCCACCCTCGTGGACAGGGTGTGGGCCTCCTGATCTTCATCTTTGGCGAGGATTTTTTATTATTTTTTATAAGACATCCCGTGGAGTTTCAGGTTATTCCGAGAACTTTTGTTTTCTGCACATAAAACAACATCATGGCAATTCTGCTGAAAACAGCGTCAGTCCGGGTTAGTTCCATTCAAATCATACAAGTTAGAGTCCAAAACAAGGGTAAAAGTGTTTGGAAAAGTAGATACGACGGAGACGTATCAGTTGTCACCAGAGACTCGAATGGCCGATTCGTCGTGGTAGGAAACGGGGAAATCGATTGGTGCAAAGATGCGCATATGGCCGAGGCACTGGCCTTACGGTTTGATCTCAATTTGTTAACTACAGCCGGGTGCACCCACATAGAAAAGAACTCCGACAACATCGAGGTGATAGAGACGATGAAGAATGGAGGTCGCTCCTTCGGTCTATCAGCGGTAATTTTTTATGATATATATCACTTTGCGTGTGATTTCCTGCATATTATATTTGAGCATGCTCCTATAGAGACTAATTGTGCTGCCCATGATTTAGACTAGCTAGAATTAAGGTGTGCGCCCGTGGATGGAAGATCCACCTCTATAGATCGTTGATACGCTTGTGAAAGATAATATGGTGCTCACCTTGCAATAAAGAGTACTTTGATGTAAAAATGGTCACAATTTTCAAAAGGAGGATTACCGGCGACTGCGTCAATTGATGCATACAACCATCTTTATTACTCCCTCCACGAAGAAACATAAGAGCACTTAGATCGCGTATATTTATTTACGGAGGTGGTATTATTCAACAGAGTCTGACAACATGAATACATGGATCAATCTGAAGCCTCCTAGCTGGCGCACAAGTCGCAACACCTACACTCTCGATAATGTGCCCGAACCACATGAACATGCACGATCTAATCCGGTGGCCTCACACCTGCCTCGCATCGGGTCGAGAGCACCATCCGGTCTGGCCGACCCGCAACGCACCGCATGCGCATGCTCTAGATGTGCCGCCACCATCTTCCACCGTCCCATCTTCAAAAACGATCAACACATTCACCTCGCCAAGTCGTACTGCTGTCAACGCCACCATGATGCCAGACAGTGTCACCCTCCTACACACGTCCATCCACACGCACCCGTCGCCGAAACTCCGCCGCTCCACGCCGGCGAGACCCGCCGTCGGTCTTGCGGCAGATGAGACACCACTCTTCCTCCAACCAGCTCATGCCCCAAAATGATGCCCCCGGAGGAAAACGGCATCGAAGATGCCGTCATCGTCCGATCTGGAAAACCCAGATCTAGGGTTTTCCCCTGGAGAAACCCGAGCGTTGTGTCGCAACTTGCAACAACGATGCCTTAAGAAGGGAACGACGTCACAGACGTCACCATCACCCCCATCTCGCAGATGACTGGAACCGTACGAAGCCTCGCCGTGAAGATGAATGTCGCCGCAGGCACGCAGGCAGGGAGCCTCTAGCAATCCCTCACCGGTCCCTCCTGGACAGTCCAAACTAATTTTCGAACCACGAAGCAATGGAATGGCCGGACATCCACGTGTTGTCATGCCTACATGCCACAAATTGTAACCCGAACAGAACACACGGTTGAGTTTTTTTTTTTTGGAAAAACTTACAATTTATTCATCTTCAAACATGGTAGTACAACGAACACTAGAAATAATGAAAATTACATCCAGATCCGTAGACCACCTAGCGACGACTACAAGCACTGAAGCGAGCCGAAGGCGCGCCACTGTCATCGTCCCTCCATCGCCGGAGCCGGGCAAACCTTGTTGTAGTAGACAGTCGGGAAGTCGTCGTGCTAAGGCCCCGTAGAACCAACGCACCAGAACAGCAACCGCCACGGATGAAGAGTGTAGATCAAAAGGATCCAACCTGAAAACACATGAACGAAGACGAACGACGAACAGATCCGAGCAAATCCATCAAAGACAGATCCGCCGGAGACACAACTCCACACGCCCACCGACGATGCAAGACGCATCACCGGAACGAGGGCTAGGCGGGGAGACCTTTATTCCATCTTCAGGGAGCCGCCACCTTCTCGCCTTTGTGAACAGGACACAAACACTAACAAAGCTCGAAAAAAGATCTAAAAACGGAGCCCTCCCGCCGGCAAGGGCCAGACATGGTTGAGTTTTCGTGAAGCGGGGAATCTTCAAGTCGGCCACACGCGAGTCGGACATTCGTGCGTACTCCATGAATTTGAGGCACGCGCTTGAGCGTGCCGTGTGTCTGAGGAAACGGAAAGATGGACATAGGAGATATTGTTTTTAAAAATGGAGGAGGACCTCCGGCCTCTGCATTTGGACGATGCATGCAGTCACTTTATTAATTATTCACATAAGACCTTACAAAGTCACACAACAGTAAGTCGAAGCCACCGTCTAGGCAACAAAAGTGTCGCTACTTCTATCCAAATAATGAAGGGATGCTGATAGTCTGGGCCTAATACCAAAAAAACCCTGCAGCCATACCTAACATCTAAGACCTGAGGTCTCAACCAGAACGCCTGTCGGGTATATATGGGCGTCTATAAATCCGGCGAGCTAGCCGATATGGCAATGCATGCTAGCCGTTGGTTGCTGTACGCAGCTCCGTACGTGCTCCAACCGTCTCGATTTGTACTTCAGCAAGTACGTACTCCGTTGTCCGCTGTCAAGCATGAGATAGCTTGCCCGATATGCCAGGCCAAGTCCGCCGGTGGCACTTCTCCACGGCACATGACACAAGCTAAACTCATTGTCGTCGTCCTTCCGACCTGTAGCCAGCTTCGTTCAGGGTTCTGACGATCAAGGAAAGCACGTACAAGCGAAAGTACCATTCTACACACAGAAGCAAATGCTCCTGGTGTGAACAGTAAAATCAAAAAAATAGAAAAAAATTTCAAAAAATTCTAAATTTTTTTGGTGACATACTTTCACAAGTGTTTCTTGTGCATGAAAATTTTCATCACGAAATCACATTCGTAGAAGTCGTGCCGAAAAAAACAAAATCAGAGATGCAAAATGCTTTTGTAAATAACATTTTTGGAGCATCGATTTTATTTTTTTACCACACCTTCCACCAATGTGATTTTGCGACGAAATTTTACGTGCACAACAAACATTTGTATAAGTATGTCACAAAAAAAATTCAGAATTTTTTGACATTTTTTATTTTATTTTTATTCTACTGTTTACATCAGGAGCATTTGCTCCTGGGTGTAGAAACTCCACGTCCACGTACAAGTAACTTTTGCGCAGAAACACAATCCAAATCCCAGCTAAAGCGAAGATTTCATTTCCGACCGCGGGCTCGGGCGCAGCCTGCAGGCGATCTCCAAAGCATATGATATGATCACCCTGCATAATTGGCCTTTTGATGGACAAAGCGGCCACCGCCCACCGCCAAGCTGCCACATACGGTTGATGCGTCCATGAGTGGCCAAAAGCTGCCACTTACGGAGGAACTCACCCCGCCATGGGAGGCTGGGTGGATCCATTTGGTGCCGCAACATTAACTAGCGGTAAGCACAGTAGCTGATGCGAGTATTCAATTGTCCCCAGTTGTGGTTAGCAACAAGTAGGAGTAACTAACAGCTTGGCACCCCTCAAAAAAAAACTAACAGCTTGGCAATTAATCTACAGTGAAAATGTCAGCTCCTGTGTTGTTCATCAGCAGCAGCAGCATATCGCAGCCCACGGAGAGCATGTGACCAACCACCGTTGCCAAACGCCAAAGCGCCAAACAGACAGACAGAGCCTAGGTATCGTGGGCGTCAAAGTTTTAAACTCTCTTCGCAGGAGCTTAAACTAAACTAATGTGCAGCGCCGACGCGAATCTGCTCAACGAGCTTCCAGCCCAAAAGGCTCTCATCAGACGATTGATTCCATCCCACCACCTGCAGCCGCTGCTTGCAGGTGCACCCACAGCAGGCACCAAGAATGGCAACAACAAAAGACAGAGGAAAGTGTCATGACTCATCGGAGGCTAGGAACATGGCATCATCTCTTGTATGGATATTTTAGCTAGTCGTGTTCTGAACTTCTTTCATGCAACTTAATCAGGTGCAAATGTATCAAGAGGAGTAAAAAAAAAGCAGCCTCACTCTCACTAACAGATCCTGACGAGAAACGCTGAAAATGTACAAAGACACAGGACACGCTCCGATCGACGGAGCCGCTTCAGAAGCGGCCCGCTCGTCTCGGGGTGTCGATCCAACACAGATGTGGCAGCAACCCATAAACACGAGCTAGATTAATCTGTCGAGGCCCGGTGGACGCCGAAAATACAGAAGATCCACCGAGGGCTATGTATGGCCGGGCATCAGCTCGCGGCCTCGTCGATGCTGTGCAGCGAGGGCCGCCATTGCCGGTGCCGGGCGCCGGAGCTCCGGTGGCCGTCTCCTCCGTCCTGGCGCGCCAACTGCAATCAGGTGTAGAGTAGTCAGAAGATGGAACATTTGCATGTTGCCGCGGTGCAGAACGGAAGCAGAAAGGGATCTCGCAGACGATTCTTTGCTCCTGACACTAGCTGCGACTCTTCAGTATTTTATTTATCATCATGAGTTCATGATTCTTTTATCATTCTGCTTCCGTTTATTTTAAGCATTAAATTCCCTTGTGGACGCATCAATCAGTTGGATCCACAGGACCACACCTACAATCTTGTTTTATGCATGTCAATTGGGGATTGAGAATTGTCAGTGTCAGGTACTCCAAACTGATTCTCTCCTTTGAGCTAAAGGTTAAACAGATTTCTGCGAAAACTAGGCAGATTTTGCAGCTGCGAAAATTCTAATGGCGATTACCCAGAGAAAATCCATCTTTCTAATAAGCTGATGACCTACAGTGTTGTGTGTGGACGAACTGAGGAAGACATGAGAATCGCGAGGAACAACTAACTAGTAACCCTTGGAGGGAAGGCAATTAAAGGCGCATCAATCATGCAGAGAACGTGCATGGCGGCATCGGGGGAGAGAGAGAGAAAAGTAGTTGGATTGAATAGAGCTCAAGTCCATGTAACCACCTGATCGAGACTCTCATCCAAGCTGGCCTCGTCGTCGTCATCGTCGCCGACGTCCTCACCGTCGGCCGCCGGCCGCAGCTTGCTCTGCCGCGTCGACGACTCCAGCTGCTGCAGCTGCTGCCGCGCCTTCCTCAGCTTCTCCTCCTTCCTCGCCTGCACCGCCTTGGTCACCTCTGCACGCACCATTTTTCCATGCCATGTTAGCAGTGGCCACAGCATGGAGGAGAAGAGGCAGAGGACGAGAATCGGAGACTCGAAGCTCACCGTTGGCGGTGATGAGGCGGTAGACTTGGCCGAGGAGCAGCGTCTCCTTGGGCTTGAGGAGCTTGACGCGGGTGAGGCGCACGGTGCGGCGCGCGCCGCCGCCGTCGGCGTCCTGGCGCTCCTCGGCGACCCGGAGCGTGACGAGCGCGACGTAGTGGCCCGGGTTGGCGCGCATCACCTCCGCCGCGGGGGTGGACCAGTAGAGCCGCTCCACCCGCCCGCCCGGGTGCTGCACCACCGCCGCCGCCACCTCCGCCGCCTGGCAGTTCCCCATCCTCGCCCACTCCGGCCCGCCGCAGCCACGCACACACACACGCTCCCCGTGACCAGAGCTGGGCGCTGGTCCTGGCTTAGCCTACCCTGTGCCGGCCGGGAAACGTGGGCGAGGGAGAGCGCGAGCAAGTGGCGAGCGTGTGGTGCACCAGTGCTTTATAAAGAGGAGAGAGAGCAACGGCTCGGTTGCCGAGGTGGTGCCGTGGTGGTGGTACATATCCCGTCCCGGTGACCGGTTCGTTTTCGACCGTCGCGAGCACCACGTGAACGGACGCTGTCAGGACTCAGGAGTACTGCGTTTTTGGGTGCACCGCTCGTCGGAGACGTCCGTCTGCGGCCGGCGTAGCAAACGGCGGGAGACGGAGACCGGCCGCGCCTATAAAACGATCGCTTTTCGTGGGCCGTCGTGTACGGATGACGGAGATCGGTCGAATCAACCAGTTTTGATTTCATCTACATATACCTATCTCCCCGAATTAATTGAATTCTATGTGCTCGATCAAGCAAGCAAAAGTGCTGGTTTCGCCGAGCTGATCTTGACGCCGGGCCTACGCACGCACCTCGCTAAATTGTTTGGCAATTCGTACGTGCAATTTGTGTTGGCCGTGCACTAAACTTGAAGCAAAATGCTGCGCTCCGGCAGCGCGAGTTTTGTTGCTATTCACCTGCGCGAGAATTTAAAAGTCCGTCACAACAGCAAGAACTGAACGCACCACGCACCGAATGACGTTAGTGGGAGCGCAAAGTGCAACCGGAAGTCCACTTTCATGCATGAACCCCTTGCAGTTGCATTTCCAAACTAAGGCATTCATGAATGCCACGGAGAGGCCCCGTGATAAATGCCACATATCGTGGCTGAAATTGCATACTCAACTCATCTGCCCTTGTATCACTATTCTATGATGGCTTGTTAGCTCGTCATCATTCTTCCTCTCCGTGCTGCCCCCTGGTGTTGCGAGGGATGGGCTTATAAATTCGGGTGACAATTCCCCTGCCCAGCTCCCAACCAGCATCGCCCTGGAAACAAGCCAGTCCAACGCAGTATCTTATGCAGGATTGTTCCCTGCAGGCATCACTTCTCTTTGAAGGAAAAAGAAGAAAATAGTGATGGGCGCGTTTTATAATCCGCACAAATGCCGGTTGCTGGAGAGAAAGAAGTGTAATCTGCTCAGATGCGGCTAGCCATCGGACTCGTCAACTCGTCATCGGTTTCCTTACGGCCAGGGCAACCGTTAATTAAAGCCGCTCCTGTGTGCTTATCTGTTTATTAGTGGTGGTGGCGCAATTGTGTTCACGTCTGCGGCGGCGCGGTGTACGTTTTCTTCTGAAAGGGAGGGGTGAGATCGCCGTCCGGTGGTGCGGCGCGGTCAACACCGCGCCGGCGAGGAAGCTGTCACGGCGGGTCAGGCGTCCGCGTCGACCTGCGCGGCGTCGGGATCAGGGTCGCGTAGCTGAATTTATGAGGCCATGTGCGCCACTCGCTCGCTCCCTCGCTGCCCTGCCCGAGTCGGCGTCTCGCCCTCGCCTCCATGGCGTCCGTCGTTTGTATGTACTGAGGACGATCGGACTCGGGCGCCGCGGTGCGTGGCGTACGTAGAAATTCATTGTCCATGTGTGTGAGCACAGGGGGGAGGCGGTGATGGACTGTTGCGCGCACGGGAAAGTCGCCTCTCCAATAGATTTCCGACGCCGATGTGACCGTGTGAGGTGAGCGAGGCCATGTCCTGTCCGCATCGCCTCGTCGAGGATTCAAGGATACCGGCCCCGAACGCCGGAAACTGGCCGTAAATCCTGCGCCGCCGCGCCGCTGGGTTTCACATGCGTGCTTCGGCGGGTGAAGTGAACGAGATGCTATGCTGGCTCCGGTCGACGTTGCTCGGGATCTCGGGTGGACGTTTTGGTGCGCAATCGATAATTCGGGGAAGGAAAACGACGGGTTCGCACCGGTGCTTTCGCCGCGCGGGAATCCGACGGTGCGGCGTACGGCTCGGCTTCTCGTGGCAAGTTGTGTGCGTGATGCTACGTGCGCGTCGCGGTCGTACGTGTCTTGAGTCTTGACCATGGCGAGCGATGAAGTTCACGGGCGCGATGGCGCCAACGGATGATGGATGGATGGATGGATGGGCCAGCTGAGCCTGCAGGCCCACCCGAAATGATTTCCCCAATAATGCGTACAGCGTACCTACTGCGGTATAGCAGCAGTACCCGTATGCACCTGACCTGACCCGACCCTGACCGTATGTTTATCCATACAGTAAAGTACAGGCCTACAGGGCTCATTTCCCTAGCTTCCACGAACCATGCTCGCCACGAGATCCAAAGACTGACACTCTGCCAGGAGATTACATTAGTATTGGTAGAAGCTCATGCACACTGCAGTATACGTACTGTACCAAACACAGCTCACGGGACGTGGAGTCTCGAGGGACCAATGGATGGCATCTGCGGTGGAGGGCCGTTTCATTTTGACGCATCGACGATGTGGAGTCTCGGTGGCGCGGCAGGACCTTTTTGATGGATGTGTGATGATGAACACGTGTAGGGAGGAGGTGTTGCCTGGCGATATGGTGGCATTGACAACAGACCCGGCAAAGTCGATGCGTCGGTATCTGCTCTGAAGATGGATCGATGGAAGACGACTGAGATGATCTATAAGAATGCGTTAGACCGGTTTGTGCACCAGACTTGGTATGTGACTTGGTTGATGCCTCTGGCTTTATATGTTAGGTTTAGTTGAGAGATACGGGTATTCGGCTCACACTTTATGTGCTTTTTCATTAATAGATAGGAGTAGTGAACAAATGTTGCTAAGATGACGGCTTCAAATATATTGATATATTATTTTATGAGATCTTTATGAATAATTAATAAATTAATTGCATGCATCTCTCAACAGAGGCAGGGGTCATCCTTCTTTTTAAAAAAAGAGAAAACAAACACAGCTCACTCTTAACTCTGAAGTACGGTGCAACCAAATTACAGTGGATTGCTATAGCCATGATGGCCTTCCCTCAACAACAACAACAAAAAAAAACAGTGGACTGCTATAGCATCTGCCGCATCCACTTATTTTCAGTTGTTACCGAACCCTACCAGCCTCATCATCGCCGCCGGTGGCCTTTTCTGCCTGATCGCTGTCAGTGTGAGCCACACCACGCCCGTGCCCGTGCAGCGACGATTGGCGGCATCTGGGGCGGCTACGCTGCCAGGTTCCACAGGGGTCATCAGGAGCACCTCCTCGCTGTCGAACTTTGGACGGAGGCAATGATCGCTACCGGGATGGTCCTCTTCGCTCGTTGGTCGCTTCGTGCCGCTTGCCCGTTTCCTCCCTTCGTTTCATACCTGCCGTTTCCACGGGTAAAACTGTCAACACAGTTTTGTTTTGGTGTTCTTGAGCATCTCCAACGGCCGCATAAAACATCCGCGTTCAATAAAATTTATAGCACGTCACTATAGCACTTTTAATGTGTCGGGACCAACATTGCTTTAGCAGATGCTCAAAAACGCGCGTCTAAAAAAGCATGCAGTGTTAATTGTGAAGTGCGCCCAATCCGGAGCTCAAAATATGGTGCGCGCGATGGCGTTTTTCAGCGCGTGCCCAAAAGTTTTTAGCGCGCGCATAATTTTACAGCTTTTGTTGAAACTGTTCGGCGCCCAAAAAAACAATTTTTTAACACGCGGTGCTCTTTTGGGCGTCTGTTAGAGATGTTCTTAACACAAGCGGTTCACACTATTTGGCCTTCTGGAGACTGATGAAGCCTTCTTCAGCCCCTTCGAGGGATACACATGAAATACAACGTAGCTTTGCATATTTGTGGATCGTAATGGTCGAGAAGACTTGGTGGTACCATGAGCAACGTCGACATGTATTTCGTAGGTAGACAACTGGTGCGCATGATTTCACATGGGAAAGTGCGATGCTTCTTATAATTTAGCAATGGAAGCCCAATGCTTCTTTTCTCGAGGAATATATGTGTCGCTCCGGGGAGTGATTCCGAGGACACAGCTACGCAACAAACAATTGAGGCATACAATCATGCGCCGGGGGATCTCAAAATGCCATAAGTTGCAATACTTCAGTCCATGGCATCACATGGAGTGCTATATATTAAACAAAATCACGAGCGCCGACCTTTAACACCCAGAAGTAAATGTTGAGAATCTAATGTAATCACTCTACAAATAATCGATGCAATAATGCATAGAAATATATGGAGGTTGTAAAGCCACGGATGCAGAACAAGAAAAACAGAGTCCCTGTCAGAAGAATGCTCCCAAAGTGGAAGTCCTGATCAGACGTCAACAACGAAATAAGTGAGTACACGAATTCTCAATCTCAAAATAAACTTTTTTTTAGAAAAGGAGGATGACCCCCGTTGAGGTAGTCCTGGACTAGGGGGTGTCCGGATAGCCGAACTATCATCACGGCCGGACTCCAAGACTATGAAGATACAAGATTGAAAACTTCGTCCCGTGTCCGGATGGAACTTTCCTTGGCGTGGAAGGCAAGCTTGGCGATACGGATATGTAGATCTCCTACCTAACCTATCCAGTGTCTATATAAACCGGAGGGTTTTAGTCCGTAGGACGAACAACAATCATACCATAGGCTAGCTTCTAGGGTTTAGCCTCCTTGATCTCGTGGTAGATCTACTCTTGTACTACCCATATCATCAATATTAATCAAGCAGAGTAAGGTATTACCTCCATCGAGAGGGCCCGAACCTGGGTAAAAACATCGTGTCCCTTGTCTCCTGTTACCATCCGCCTAGACGCACAGTTCGGGACCCCCTACCCGAGATCCGTCGGTTTTGACACCGACACCCGTCCTCAACATCTGGGAGATGCATACGGCCACTTTATTGATTATTCTCGAGGACCTTACAAAATATTACAACAATATGCCTGAATCCGCTATCTTGGCAACATATGCCACTACTCCTATCCAAATGATGCAGGGGTGCTACTGTAACGACCCGACCTCAGATGGTCAAGTCTCTGTGCTTTCGTGTCATCCCTGGATCGGTAATGCTGATACACACAGTACTCGAAGGATTTATAACAGAGTAGCAATCACACACTTATTACATCGAATGTCTCAAAAGAGAACTTATTACAATAATATGGCTTAAGGCCATCTAATACGATAAAAACGGAAGGCTTGGAATATAAAGTGAGTCCATCAACTCCAACGGCATAACTGAGCTGCACGGCAATGACCTACCGAACTTTACTCCTCGTCTGAAAAGTCTGCAACATAATATGTTGCAGCCCGAAAACGGGTCAGCACATGGAATATGCTGGCAATGTAACACATAGAGAGTAATGAAAGAATAAGCTATACTACATGCATATATGGCTGATGGAAAGCTCTATGGTTACAATTTTGCAAAAAGAAGGGTTATTTAAAAAAAACCGGCGACTACCTCCGTGATGTCCGTGAGGTCCGACGAAGGCGAGGGCGCGGTGGCGGCGACTTCGGCGGCGGCATGACGGCGTGGCGCGGCGCTGGCTCGGCTCGGCTCGGGTCCGAGGCGGGGCGACGGCGCTTCGGCTCGGCTCGGGTCCGAGTGGCGGCGGCGGGCGGCGGTGGTGGTGGTTAGAGGAGAGGGTATTTAAAGGGGAGGCGGTGGCTTGGAGGAGGGCAAGGCGGCGGGAGAGGAGTCCGGCTCGGACTCTGTCCACAAGGCGGCTTGGGCCGACTCTTTGGCTGGGCCTTTAGCCCATGGTATTCTTCTTTTTTTTCTTAAAAACATTCCATGAAAATTGTAAAAAACCTAGGAAATTAAAAAAAATCTAAAAATGCCAAAATAAGTTTTCTTTGCCTAAATAAAATATTTAGAACAAGATGAACTTTTCTTGGCCCCTAAAATGCAATTTTAAATATATGCAAATTTTTCTCTAGGCAAATAAAAATTCCAAATAAATAAAATAAAATCCCAAATAATGATTTTAACATTTTTCCTCCGGTATTTCAATTATTTGGAGAAGTCATATTATCTCCTCTCGTTTATTACTAAACGTGAAATATTTTTTCGGAGAGAAAATAATAAAATCCAAAATCCTCGTCTTCATTATTTGATAAAACTCAAATATGAAAATCGGAAAATCCCCAACTCTCTCCGAGGGTCCTTGAGTTGCTTAGGATTTCGAGGATGGCAAATGAGAATGAAATAAAATATGATATGCATGGATGACCTATGTATAACATGCCAAATTGAAAATTTGGGATGTTACAAACCTACCCCCCTTAAGATGAATCTCGCCCTCGAGATTCGGGTTGGCTAGAAAATAGGTGCGGATGATCCTTGCGAATATCATCTTCTCGCTCCCAGTGGCTTCCTCCTCGGTATGGTGGCTCCAATTGAACTTTACAAAACTTGATAACTTTCTTTGCGTGTGACTCGGTCGAAATCCAAAATCTTTATTGGCTTCTCCTCATAAGTCAAATTACTATCCAACTGTATCGCCTCTAGGGGCCTTGTATCCTTTAACGGTATGTCGGCCATCTCAGCGTGGCACTTCTTCGCCAGATACGTGAAACACATCGTGAACTCCCTCGACAATCCTTCGGTAACTCCGACTTGTAGGAAACTTCTCCCATCCGCTCCAAAACACGATATGGTCCTACAAATCTTGGGGCTAACTTTCCCTTTACTCCAAAGCGTTTCACTCCCCTCGGGGTGATACTGCAGATAGGCTCTGTCTCCAATTTCATAGGTTACTTCCTTGTGTTTTGAATCTGCGTAACTCTTACTGTCTAGACCGAGCAATCTTTAGTCTGCTCTCGATCGCTTAACCTTCTCTTGAGTCCTTGATCAAATCTGGTCCAAACAACTGACAGTCTCCGACCTCATCCCACATCAAGGGTGTCCTACATCTGCGTCCATACAGAGCTTCGAATGGTGCCATCTTCAAACTGGCCTGGTAGCTGTTGTTATAAGAGAATTCTGCGTCACGGCAAATTGTCATCCCAACTAGATCAGAATCCAGTACACGGGCTCTTAACATATCCTCCGTGATCTGGTTAACTCTCTCTGTCAGTCCATCCGTCAGGTGGAATGCGGTACTAAACTCCAATCTAATGCATAAGGTCCGTGTAGCCGATGCCAAAACCTTGAAGTAAAATGTGTTCCTCTATCTGCACGATGCTCCTCGGAACTCCGTGCAAACATACGATCCTGGCCATATATATTTTGGCCAACTTGGCACTTGTATAAGTTGTTTTCACTGGGATGAAGTGAGCTACTTTGGTCAAACGATCCACAACTACCCATATTGAATCATATCCTGCTTTGGTTCTGGGTAATCCAGTGATAAAATCCATGCCAAGTTTGTCCCACTTCCATTCGGGTATTGGCATAGGTCAGTATGATCCTGCTGGCTTTTGGTGCTCTGCCTTCACTCTTTGACATACATCGCATAACGGCTACATACTCGGCAATATCCTTCTTCATACCAGTCCACCAGAAACGTTCCTTCAGGTCTAAATACATCTTGGTGTTTCCGGGGTGAATCGAGTATGGGGAGTCATGGGCCTCTTGAAGTATTAACTTCCTGATCTCCAAATTGTTGGGCACATAAATCCGGTCCTCAAACCACAAGGTATCGTGCTCATCCTCGCGAAAACCTTTGGCTTTTCCTTTGCCCATCTTCTCTTTTATCTCAGCAATCTCTTTATCCTCCTTCTGAGCTTCTCGAATCTTGTCTAACAATGTCGACTGAACCTCCATTGTTGCAAGAAAACCTCTTGGAACAAACTCCAACCGAAGTTCCATAATATCCTCTGCTAACTCCTTTGGCAGTCCTCTACTTTCAAGGGTATTGGCATAACTCTTCCGACTCAAAGCGTGCCTTTCTGACGTTGGCCTTTCTGGATGGTAGTGTAGCTTCATATCGTAATCCTTTATAAGCTCCAACCATCTCCTCCTCTCCGAGGTTCAACTCATACGTGTGAAAATGTACTTCAAACTTTTATGATCCGTGTACACATCACAACGGTTTCCAATGAGATAATGTCTCCAGGTCTTCAACGCATGTACTACAGCTGCTAACTCCAAATCATGCGTGGCATAGTTCAACTCATGTGGCTTCAGTTGTCGTGAGGCATACGAAACAACTTGTCCGTCCCGCATAAGAACACATCCAAGTCCCAAGCGAGAGGCATCACAATACACTTGAAACTCCTTATGTATATCTGGTAATGTCAGCACTGGGGCTGTAGTCAACCGTCTCTTCAACTCTTGGAAGCTTGTCTCACAATCCTCTGTCCATTTGAACTTGGTATCCTTCTTTAGCAATTCTATCATTGGTTTAGCAATCTTGGAAAAATTCTCAATGAATCTCCGGTAATATCCTGCCAGTCCAAGGAAACTGCGAATCTCATTGGCCAAGTGGGTGCCAACCATTCGATGATCGACTGAATTTTAGTGTGATCTACTGCTATACCCTCTCCTGATATAACATGCCCAAGAAATCCAACTTCCTTCAACCAAAACTCGCACTTGCTGAATTTGGTGTATAACTGGTGTTCCCTGAGTTTCTCAAGAACCAAACGTAGGTGTTCTGCGTGCTCCTCTTTGTTCTTCGAGTACACCATAATATCATCGATAAACACCACAAAAAACTTT
Organism: Aegilops bicornis; assembly: GCA_021605145.1. Lineage (NCBI taxonomy): Eukaryota > Viridiplantae > Streptophyta > Magnoliopsida > Poales > Poaceae > Aegilops > Aegilops bicornis. The sequence continues at coordinate 587,773,004 of CM038674.1, read as the reverse complement.
TCCAAATACTCCATGAACACTTAGTTCATCATACTCATGAAATAGGCAGGGGCGTTAGTCAGTCCAAACGACATGACCGTATACTCATATAATCCATATCGTGTGGTGAATGCATGTCTTTGGTATATCCTTCTCTCGGATCTTCAATCGATGGTATCCTGATCGTAGATCAATCTTAGAAAACACCTTAGCTCCTTGCAACCGATCAAACAGATCATTAATCATCGGTAAGGGATACTTGTTCTTTATCGTTACTTCATTCGTAGCTCGGTAATCAACAACCATCCTTAGGGATTTATCCTTCTTCTCCACCAAAAGTAAGGGCTCCCCAAGGTGATGAACTTCTCTGAATGTAACCTTTCTCCAATAGCTCCTTGATCGCTTCTTAATTTCCTCCGGATCATTTGCGGGCATCCGATAGGGTCTCTTTGATATTGGCCCTGCACTGCATTAGTTCTATCGTAAACTCGATGTCTCGATCCGGTGGCATGCCCGTAACTCTTCCGGAAAAACATCTGGATAATCCTTCACTCTGTGTACTTCCTCTTGTACAACTCCCATGAGGGTATTCACTTGGCTCCTCCTAGGCACATGCCTAGATACATACTTAATCCTTTTTCCCTCTGGGGTGGTAAGATAAATTGACTTGCTAGCACAATCAATACTTCCTCCAAACTTTGACATCCAGTCCATACCTAATATCACATCCAATCCTTGCGACTCCAAGATAATTAGGTCAGACGGAAAAACATGCGTGCCAATGATTAGGGGTATCTGGGTGCACCATTTGCTAGCCATGTACTCTGCTCCAAAGCGAGCTCACTAAAGAGGGGTCCTAAAGTGCAGGTTGGTAACTTAAACTTATCCACAAATCCCCTTGATATGTAAGAATGTGATGCACCAGTATCGAAAAGAACAAGAGCAGTAAATGACTGAACCAAAAACTTACCTATTACCGCGTCCGGGTGCTCTTCAACTTCCTCCACGTTAACGTGGTTCACTTGTCCTTTGTTGAATGGATTGGGCTTCTTCCCAGCTTCCGTTTCCGCTTCCATTCTTTCCTTGAGGCGATCATTGGCATAATGCCCTGTCTTCCCGCACTTAAAGCAAATAACTTGGCTCAGGCCTCTCTTGGCGGGTGTAGCTGGGTTTGAGCGATTCTGATTATTGTTGGCTCCATTTCCATTCCCATTCTTCGCACCATTATGCGATCCTCCTCCAGTATGGTTATGTCCTCCATGGTTATGAACAAGTCCTCCCGAGTTCGGGGTTAAGCGAGGCTTCTGGTGAGCTCCTGAGTTATACTTCCCTTGTCCATACTTCCTCTTACGATTCTCAATTTGCTGCTGCTTTCCTTCAATCATTAGGGCCTTATCTACCAACTCCTGGAGGTTGTTGAAAGTTGCCACCATCAGCTGCATACTCATCTCATCATTCAGCCCTTCCATAAACTTCTCTTGCTTCGCGGCATCTGTGGCCACATCATCAGGGGCATAGCATGATAACTTGCTAAACTCATCCACGTACCGAGCCACTGTACGGTTCCCCTGGCGTAAGTTGCGGAACTCACGCTTCTTTACCTACATGGCTCCAGTTGAAACATGGGCCGTGCGAAAAGCTTGTTGGAACTGGTCCCAAGTGACATTGGCTATAGGAAAAGTAGCCGTGTAATTCTCCCACCATGCGGCTGCTGGTCCAACCAATTGATGTGCGGCAAAGCGCACACTTTCAAAGATCCGTGCATCCTGCGGTGGTTAACTCCTTCCAATACGGCGTAACCGGTCATACGCAACTATTCGCCGGTGCTATTGGAAAACACCGCAGTTGTAACCTCGAAACGGGCTAAATTGTCCATCGGCAAGGTTGTTGTTGTTGTTGTTGTTGTTGGCATTGTCTGCAGTTACGAACTAGCAATTGCATCAAGGCATTCTCTGTTGGATCAACTGAAAGTGAGCTCCGTGGGAAAACAAAACCGGGTCACGTCTGGAGGCATCTGAAGGTTTAGATGGGAGAGATTAGAATAGAAAGAGGTCTAGCGAGAAAACACTACCCATATGCACATGAGGCAAACACACATTCATTCAATCAAACAAGCAAGGGCATACAAAACGGTCTAGGACTATCGCATAAGTGCTCAACTACTACTAGTTACATGGAAATACTACTATTATATGGTGGTCATCTAGAAATTTTGATCGGTGGAAGACTCCATGATGTCCGCTCCAGCTTCGTCTTCATAGTCATCATCACTTGGATCTGAGTCGGTGTAAATGCCGATGATGATGTAGTTGTCTGGACAAGCGGGATCTTCTTCCTCTTCTTGCTCCTCTTCCTTGGGTGCTGGTCCTCCCATGAAGACTCCGATCTTCTTGACTAGGTCGTCGTTCTTCTCCGTAGTATTTTGATTTCTTCCTCATATCCATCGCGTGTAGACTTGAGTTCTTCCTCCATTTCGATGATCTTAGTTTTCGCCTTCTTCAAATCCATCATGTCCGCACACATCTGGTTCTCTTGCCGTCGAATGTGTTGGTTTAGCTCTGGATGTAGGCTGCAATGGATCTATCCTTCTTGGTGCTGATTACTTCCCATTGCTCGTCTCGGCGCCCACATATTTGGTATATGGTGTCTTTAAGCTCCTTATTGTAGACTTCTCCAATGCGTCCCATGGTAATGTGAGCTGCCATACTCTTTCCCAAACTCCACGTTGGTGCATTGAAAACACATACTATGGGCTCCGTGCTTGGCATAAACGTCCTTAGGGAACTAGAGCTTGAATCTTCTAGCATTCTTCTTACGGTAAGGTGGCGTTATGCGTCCGGTGAAGCTTGGTATTCCAATATTCAGTACCTAGTGACTTCCTTCAAGTGGCGTCCAAAAGGTGTGTCTTCATCCGGTTGTGCAAATTTGTACTTCATCTCCGAGCATCCTAAAGAGTGGAAAAATGGAGAGGGGTCAGAAATGAGTAGAGAGGAGTGAACTATGGTTTTATCTTAGTGGTCGTGTCCTATACTCAGCGTGTGCTCTGATACCATCTTGTAACGACCCGACCTCAGATGGTCAAGTCTCTGTGCTTTCGTGTCATCCCTGGATCGGTAATGCTGACACACACAGTACTCGAGGGATTTACAACAGAGTAGCAATCACACACTTATTACATCGAATGTCTCAAAAGAGAACTTATTACAATAATATGGCTTAAGGCCATCTAATACGATAACAAATAAGGCTTGGAAGATAAAGTGAGTCCATCAACTCCAACGGCATAACTGAGCTGCACGGCAACGACCTACCGAACTTTACTCCTCGTCTGAAAAGTCTGCAACATAATATGTTGCAGCCCGAAAACGGGTCAGCACATGGAATATGCTGGCAATGTAACACATAGAGAGTAATGAAAGAATAAGCTATACTACATGCATATATGGCTGGTGGAAAGCTCTATGGTTACAATTTTGCAAAAAGCCAATTTTTCCCTACATCAAAGGAATAAGTTTTAATTTAACTATCATGGTGGTTGAAACATCATTGAGAAGGTATAACCCCAACTCAATCCCAATTAAGGTATTAAACAACTAACAATATTAATTTAGAGTGATGAGATACATGTGAAAACTCAAGTACTAGATACTCAGAATTGTCCATAACTGGGACACGGCTAACCATGGTTAGATTGTACACTCTGCAGAGGTTTTGCGACTTTTCCCCACAAGACTCGATCGCCTCCGTTGGTTTCTCGCACTACATGGTGTTTGAGAAAGCGGATGACCGAGACACGATCTTTCGTAAACATTAACTCTCTACTCAGGATAGATCATACCAAACCTATAAAACCCACTACTTGGTCGATCTACCTCTTCGAGAGCTTCACGTAGCTTACTCAACTATGCTATAGCCCATAATAGCTTGTGGCTGCACACGGAAGTTTCTAGAATCAAAAAACTCAGATCCCTTTGATCCACGGAGGCAGACCATAGGAAGAACACACAGGTACCCCGGGATTTCCAAAAAAAAAAACAGACAACACTGGGTTCCCGAGGTGCCTCAATCCACCCAGATGTGTATTTAAGTTGCCACCTTAAAGTAAACCATTAATTTACAATCTCACATCTGTCATGAATAACTCTCGACCCAAACCACGTCTACGAGCATAGCATAGCAATATAAGCAACACGTAGAAGTAACTCCCAAGGGTTTGATAGTAACAGGGCAATAGGTTCCTAGCTCATCATCTACTTCCCAACCCACAAATTAATGACATCCTAATCATGAAATGTTTGAGGATTGAGCTAATGCATAAAAACTGGGTATGAAAAGGTATGATCAAGTGTTACTTGCATTGCTGACGATCCGTGAATCCTAGAGACTCGTAGTAACACGCTTCGCACTCCGGGAATTCTATCGCAAGCAAACAATATTACATAAGCAACAAACAAAGATGCACAAACGAAACTTCAACTGAAAGAGGGTGACCGGAGAGTTCAACTTAAGAACTCCGGTTTGCAAAAAGAATCAAACCAAACGAAGCGGTTTAAAACTCAAACGGCGAGAGAAACAAGATCCGTTTACTAATCTGAACTAGAGTCAAATTTTACAGAGGCAAAAACTGATTTAAGTTGGCTATTCGAAAAGAGGGTTTCGAGATGAAACTCCAGGCGCTTGAATCGCCTGACTCCGATAAACGAGCAAAAAGTTATACTAATTTGAACATCGGTTCAGAAATCGCGATCGGAATAATCGCGGAATAAAACCGATAAAAGAAAACGACGAACGGCTAAACGAACGAACGTTCGTTAGCAGAAACTAAACGATGAACGGTTCGTAAAACGAACGAACGGGTGAACGTTCTAAAAAAAACGGCTAAGGTTTCTAAAAAAACCCGAAGGGTTATTTAAAAAAAACCGGCGACTACCTCCGGCGATGTGCGACGGGGTCCGGCGAAGGGGCGGCGAGGGGCTCGGCGGCGACTGGCGAGGGGCGGCGGCGGCGACGGGCGGTGGCGGCGCTGGCTCGACTCGGCTTGGGTCGGGTCCGGTAAGGCGGCGGCGGCGGGCGGTGGTGGTGGTGGGGTTAGAGGAGAGGGGGTATTTAAAGGGGAGGCGGTGGCTTGGAGGAGGGCAAGGCGGCGGGAGAGGAGTCCGGCTCGGTCTCTGTCCGGCGCTGGCGGCGGCGGGCGGCTTTGCTCAGTGGGCCTTTAGCCCCGATCGGTATGATTCTTATTTTTTTCTTAAAAAAAAACATTCCACCGAAAATTGTAAAAAACCTAGGAAATTAAATAAAAAATCTAAAAATGCCAAAATAAGTTTTCTTTGCCTAAATAAAATATTTAGAACAAGATGAACTTTTCTTGCCCCCTAAAATGCAATTTTAAATATATGCAAATTTTTCTCTAGGCAAATAAAAATTCCAAATAAATAAAATAAAATCCCAAATAATGATTTTAACATTTTTCCTCCGGTATTTCAATTATTTGGAGAAGTCATATTATCTCCTTTCGTTTATTACTAAACGTGAAATATTTTTTCGAAGAGAAAATAATAAAATCCAAAATCCTCGTCTTCATTATTTGATAAAACTCAAATATGAAAATCGGAAAATCCCCAACTCTCTCCGAGGGTCCTTGAGTTGCTTAGGATTTGAGGATGGCAAATGAGAATGAAATAAAATATGATATGCATGGATGACCTATGTATAACATGCCAAATTGAAAATTTGGGATGTTACAAACCTACCCCCCTTAAGATGAATCTCGCCCTCGAGATTCGGGTTGGCTAGAAAATAGGTGCGGATGATCCTTGCGAATATCATCTTCTCGCTCCCAGGTGGCTTCCTCCTCGGTATGGTGGCTCCACTGAACTTTACAAAACTTGATTACTTTCTTTGCGTGTGACTCATTTGTCGAAATCCAAAATCTTTTGGCTTCTCCTCATAAGTCAAATTACTATCCAAGCTGTATCGCCTCTAGGGGCACTTTGTATCCTTTAACGGTATGTCGGCCATCTCAGCGTGGCACTTCTTGCCAGATACGTGAAACACATCGTGAACTCCTGACAATCCTTCGGGTAACTCCAGCTTGTAGGCAACTTCTCCCATCCGTTCCAAAACACGATATGGTCCTACAAATCTTGGGGCTAACTTTCCCTTTACTCCGAAACGTTTCACTCCCCTCAGGGGTGATACTCGCAGATAGGCTCTGTCTCCAATTTCATAGGTTACTTCCTTGCGTTTTGAATCTGCGTAACTCTTCTGTCTAGACTGAGCAATCTTTAGTCTCTCGATCGCTTTAACCTTCTCTTGATTCCTTGATCAAATCTGGTCCAAACAACCGACGGTCTCCGACCTCATCCCACATCAAGGGTGTTCTACATCTGCGTCCATACAGAGCTTGAATGGTGCCATCTTCAAACCGGCTCGGTAGCTGTTGTTATAAGAGAATTCTGCAGACGGCAAATTGTCATCCCAACTAGATCCAGTAATCCGGTACGGGCTCTTAACATATCCTCCGAGGATCTGGTTAACTCTCTCTGTCGATCCATCCAAATGCATGGGTGGAATGCGGTACTAAACTCAATCTAGTACCCAAGGTCCGTGTAGCCGATGCCAAAACCTTGAAGTAAACTGTGTTCCTCTATCTGTACGATGCTCCTCGGAACTCCGTGCAAACATACGATCCTGGTCATATATATTTTGGCCAACTTGGCACTTGTATAAGTTGTTTTCACCGGATGAAGTGAGCTACTTTGGTCAAACGATCCAGAACTACCCATATTGAATCATATCCTGCTTTGGTTACGGGTAATCCAAAGTGATAAAATCCATGCCAAGTTTGTCCCACTTCCATTCGGGTATTGGCATAGGCTGTAATAGTCCTGCTGGCTTTTGGTGCTCGCCTTCACTCTTTGACATACATCGCATAGCGGCTACATACTCGGCAATATCCTTCTTCATACCAGTCCACGAAAGCGTTCCTTCAGGTCTAAATACATCTTGGTGTTTCCGGGTGAATCGAGTATGGGAGTCATGGGCCTCTTGAAGTATTAACTTCCGATCTCCAAATTGTTGGGCACATAAATCCGGTCCTCAAACCACAAGGTATCGTGCTCATCCTCGCGAAAACCTTTGGCTTTTCCTTTGCCCATCTTCTCTTTTATCTCAGCAATCTCTTTATCCTCCTTCGAGCTTCTCGAATCTTGTCTAACAATGTCGATCAACCTCCATTGTTGCAAGAAAACCTCTTGGAACAAACTCCAACCGAAGTTCCATAATATCCTCTCGCTAACTCCTTTGGCAGTCCTCTACTTTCAAGGGTATTGGCATAACTCTTCCGACTCAAAGCGTGCCTCTGACGTTGGCCTTTCCTGGATGGTAGTGTAGCTTCATATCGTAATCCTTTATAAGCTCCAACCATCTCCTCCATCGAGGTTCAACTCCTTCGTGTGAAAATGTACTTCAAACTTTTATGATCCGTGTACACATCACAACGGTTTCCAATGAGATAATGTCTCCAGTCTTCAACGCATGTACTACAAATTGCTAACTCCAAATCATGCATGGCATAGTTCAACTCATGTGGCTTCAGTTGTCGTGAGGCATACGAAACAACTTTTCCGTCCCGCATAAGAACACATCCAAGTCCCAAGCGAGAGGCATCACAATACACTTGAAACTCCTTATGTATATCTGGTAATGTCAGCACTGGGGCTGTAGTCAACCGTCTCTTCAACTCTTGGAAGCTTGTCTCACAATCCTCCGTCCGTTTGAACTTGGTATCCTTCTTTAGCAATTCTGTCATTGGTTTAGCAATCTTGGAAAAATTCTCAATGAATCTCCGGTAATATCCTGCCAGTCAAGGAAATCATGAATCTCGGCCGATCAAGTGGGTGCCAACCATTCAAAGGATCGACTGAATTTTAGTGGGATCTACTGCTATACCCTCTCCTGATATAACATGCCCAAGAAATCCAACTTCCTTCAACCAAAACTCGCACTTGCTGAATTTGGCGTATAACTGGTGTTCCCTGAGTTTCTCAAGAACCAAACGTAGGTGTTCTGCGTGCTCCTCTTTGTTCTTTGAGTAAACCATAATATCATCGATAAACACCACAACAAACTTTTCCAAATACTCCATGAACACTTAGTTCATCATACTCATGAAATAGGCAGGGGCGTTAGTCAGTCCAAACGACATGACCGTATACTCATATAATCCATATCGTGTGGTGAATGCTGTCTTTGGTATATCCTTCTCTCGGATCTTCAATCGATGGTATCCTCGATCGTAGATCAATCTTAGAAAACACCTTAGCTCCTTGCAACTGATCAAACAGATCATTAATCATCGGTAAGGGATACTTGTTCTTTATCGTTACTTCATTCGTGAGCTCGGTAATCAACAACCATCCTTAGGGATTTATCCTTCTTCTCCACCAAAAGTACTTGGGCTCCCCAAGGTGATGAACTTCTCTGAATGTAACCTTTCTCCAATAGCTCCTTGATCTGCTTCTTAATTTCCTCCGGATCATTTGCGGGCATCCGATAGGGTCTCTTTGATATTGGCCCTGCACTGCATTAGTTCTATCGTAAACTTCGATGTCTCGATCCGTGGCATGCCCGTAACTCTTCTCCGGAAAAACATCTGGATAATCCTTCACTACGTGTACTTCCTCTTGTACAACTCCCATGAGGGTAGTCACTTGGCTCCTCCTAGGCACATGCCTAGATACATACTTAATCCTTTTTCCCTCTAGGGTGGTAAGATAAATTGACTTGCTAGCACAATCAATACTTCCTCCAAACTTTGACATCCACCATACCTAATATCACATCCAATCCTTGCGACTCCAAGATAATTAGGTCAGACGGAAAAACATGCGTGCCAATGATTAGGGGTATCTGGGTGCACCATTTGCTAGCCATGTACTCTGCTCCAGGCGAGCTCACTAAAAGAGGGGTCCTAAGGGTTTGGGTTGGTAACTTAAACTTATCCACAAATCCCCTTGATATGTATGAATGCGATGCACTAGTATCGAAAAGAACAATAGCGGTAAATGACTGAACCAAAACTTACCTATTACCGTCGTCCGCTGCTCTTCAACTTCCTCCACGTTAACGTGGTTCACTTGTCCTTTGTTGAATGGATTGGGCGTCTTCCCAGCCGCTTCCGTTTCCGCTTCCATTCTTTCCTTCAGTAGCGATCATTGGCATAATGCCCTGTCTTCCCGCACTTAAAGCAAATAACTTGGCTCAGGTCTCTCTTGGTGGGTGTAGCTGGGTTTGAGCGATTCTGATTATTGTTGGATCCATTTTCATTCCCATTCTTCGCACCATTATGCGATCCTCCTCCAGTATGGTTATGTCCTCCATGGTTATGAACAAGTCCTCCCGAGTTCGGGGTTAAGCGAGGCTTCTGGTGAGCTCCTGAGTTATACTTCCCTTGTCCATACTTCCTCTTACGACTCTCAATTTGCTGCTGCTTTCCTTCAATCATTAGGGCCTTATCTACCAACTCAAGGTAGTTGTTGAAAGTTGCCGATCACCGTGCATACTCATCTCATCATTCAGCCCTTCCATAAACTTCTCTTGCTTCATGCGGCATCTGTGGCCACATCATCAGGGCATAAGCGTGATAACTTGCTAAACTCATCCACGTCTTGAGCCATCAGACGGTTCCCCTGGCGTAAGTTGCGGAACTCACGCTTCTTTATCTACATGGCTCCGGTTGAAACATGGGCCGTCTGAAAAGCTTGTTGAACTGGTCCCAAGTGACATTGGCTATAGGAAAAGTAGCCGTGTAATTCTCCCACCATGCGGCCTTTGGTCCAACCAATTGATGTGCGGCAAAGCGCACACTTTCGACATCCGTGCATCCTGCGGTGGTTAAATCCCTTCCAATACGGGCGTAACCAGTCATACGCAACTATTGGCTCGGTGCTCTTTGGAAAACACCGCGGTTGTAACCTCGTAAAAGGGCTAAATTGTCCACTTGGCGGCGGGTTGTTGTTGTTGTTGTTGTTGTTGTTGTTGTTGTTGGCATTGCCTCGGTTCTGAACTAGCAATTGCATCAAGGCATTCTGCTGTTGGATCAAGCGAGTGAGCTCGGTGGGAAAACAAAACCGGGGTCACGTCTCGGAGGCATCTGAAGGTTCAGATGGGAGAGATTAGAATAGAAAGAGGTCTAGCGAGAAAACACTACCCATATGCACATGAGGCAAACACACATTCATTCAATCAAACAAGCAAGGGCATACAAAAGCGGTCTAGGACTATCGCATAAGTGCTCAACTACTACTAGTTACATGGGGAAATACTACTATTATATGGTGGTCATCTAGAAATTTTGATCGGTGGAAGACTCCATGATGTCTGCTCGACTTCGTCTTCATAGTCATCATCACTTGGATCTGAGTCGGTGTCATCGATGATGATGTAGTTGTCACGGACAAGCGGGATCTTCTTCCTCTTCTTGCTCCTCTTCCTTGGGTGCTGGTCCTCCCATGAAGACTCCGATCTTCTTGACTAGGTCGTCGTTCTTCTCCAGTAGTATTTTGATTTCTTCCTCATATCCATCGCATGTAGACTTGAGTTCTTCCTCCAGCTCGATGATCTTACTTTTCGCCTTCTTCAAATCCATCATGTCTGCGCACATCTGGTTCTCTTGTCGTCGAATGTGCTGGTTTAGCTCCTGGATGTAGGCTGCAATGGATCTATCCTTCTTGGTGCTGATTACTTCCCATTGCTCGTCTCGACGCCCACATATTTGGTATATGGTGTCTTTAAGCTCCTTATTGTAGACTTCTCCAATGCGTCCCATGGTAATGTGAGCTGCCATACTCTTTCCCAAACTCCATGTTGGTGCATTGAAAACACATACTATGGGCTCCGTGCTTGGCATAAGCGTCCTTCCGGGAACAAGAGCTTGAATCTTCCAAAGATTCTTCTTACAGTAAGGTGGCATTGTACGTCCCGATGAAGCTTGGTATTCCAATATTCAGGTACCTAGTGACTTCCTTCAAGTGGCGTCCAAAAGGTGTGTCTTCATCCGGTTGTGCAAATTTGTACTTCACCTCCGACATCCTAAAGAGTGGAAAAATGGAGAGGGGTCAGAAATGAGTAGAGAGGAGTGAACTATGGTTTTATCTTAGTGGTCGTGTCCTATACTCAGCGTGTGCTCTGATACCATCTTGTAACGACCCGACCTCAGATGGTCAAGTCTTTGTGCTTTCGTGTCATCCCTGGATCGGTAATGCTGACACACACAGTACTCGAAGGATTTATAATAGAGTAGCAATCACACACTTATTACATCGAATGCCTCAAAAGAGAACTTATTACAATAATATGGCTTAAGGCCATCTAATACGATAACAGCGAAAGGCTTGGAATATAAAGTGAGTCCATCAACTCCAACGGCATAAGCGAAATGCAACGACCTACCGAACTTTACTCCTCGTCGAAAAAGTCTGCAACATAATATGTTGCAGCCAAAACGGGTCAAGACATGGAATATGCTGGCAATGTAACACATAGAGAGTAATGAAAGAATAAGCTATACTACATGCATATATGGCTGATGGAAAGCTCTATGGTTACAATTTTGCAAAAAGCCAATTTTTCCCTACATCAAAGGAATAAGTTTTAATTTAACTATCATGGTGGTTGAAACATCATTGAGAAGGTATAACCCCAACTCAATCCCAATTAAGGTATTAAACAACTAACAATATTAATTTAGAGTGATGAGATACATGTGAAAACTCAAGTACTAGATACTCAGAATTGTCCATAACCGGGGACACGGCTAACCATGGTTAGATTGTACACTCTGCAGAGGTTTGCGCACTTTTCCCCACAAGACTCAATCGCCTTCGTTGGTTTCTCACACTACATGGTGTTTGAGAAACGGATGACCGAGACACGATCTTTCGTAAACATTAACTCTCTACTCGGATAGATCATACCAAACCTATAAAACCCACTACCTGCTGATCTACCTCTTCAAGAGCTTCACGTAACTTACTCAACTATGCTAGAGCCCATAATAGCTTGTGGCGGCACACGGAAGTTTCTAGCATGAATAGTCTCAGTTCCCTTTGAGCCAAGGTGGCGGTCCATAGGAAGATCACACGGGTACCCCGGGATTTCCAAAAAAAAAAAACAGACAACACTGGGTTCCCCAGGTGCCTCAATCCACCCAGATGTGTATTTAAGTTGCCACCTTAAAGTAAACCATTAATTTACAATCTCACATCTGTCATGAATAACTCTCGACCCAAACCACGCTCTACGAGCATAGCATAGCAATATAAGCAACACGTAGAAGTAACTCCCAAGGGTTTGATAGTAACAGGCAATAGGTTCCTACCTCATCATCTACTTCCCAACCCACAAATTAATGACATCCTAATCATGCAATGTTTGAGGATTGAGCTAATGCACACAAACTGGGTATGAAAAGGTATGATCAAGTGTTACTTGACTTGCTGACGATCCGTGAATCCTAGAGACTCAGAGTAACACGCTTAGACCAAGGGAATTCTATCGCAAGCAAACAATACATACATAAGCAACAAACAAAGATGCACAAAGCGAAACTTCAACTGAAAGAGGGTGACCGGAGAGTTCAACTTAAGAACTCCGGTTTGCAAAAGAATCAAACCAAAGCGAAACAACGAAACTCAACGGCGAGAGAAACAAGATCCGTTTACTAATCTGAACTAGAGTCAAATTTTACAGAGGCAAAAACTGATTTAAGTTGGCTATTCGGAAAGAGGGTTTCGAGATGAAACTCCAGGCGCTTGAATCGCCTGATTCCGATAAACGAGCGGAAAGTTATGCTAATTTGAACATCGGTTCAGAAATCGCGATCGGAATAATCGCGGAATAAAACCGATAAAAGAAAACGACGAACGGCTAAACGAACGAACGTTCGTTAGCAGAAACTAAACGACGAACGGTTCGTAAAAAATAAAACCAATCTAGAAAAAACGGCTAAGGTTTCTAAAAAAACCAAAGGGTTATTTAAAAAAAAACCGGCGACTACCTCCCGGGCTTGCTCGGAGGGGTCCGGGCGGCGGCGAGGGCGCGGCGGGCGGGCGGCGAGGGGCGCGGGAGGCGGCGGCGACGACGGTGGTGGCGCTCGGGCTCGGCTCGGCTTGGGTCGGGTCCGAGGCGGGCGGCGGCGGCGGTGGTGGTGGGTTAGAGGGGAGAGGGGGGGGGTGGTATTTAAAGGGGGGGGGGGAGGGCGGTGGCGTGGAGGAGGGGGCAAGGCGGCGGGGAGAGGAGTCCGGCTCGGACTCAGTCCAGTGGCCCGGCTTGGGCCCGGGCTTCTTTGGTGGGCCTTTAGCCCCGATCGGTATGATTCTTATTTTTAAAAAAAAAAAACGTTCCGCGGAAAATTGTAAAAAACCTAGGAAATTAAATAAAAATCTAAAAATGCCAAAACAAGTTTTCTTTGCCTAAATAAAATATTTAGAACAAGATGAACTTTTCTTGGCCCCTAAAATGCAATTTTAAATATATGCAAATTTTTCTCTAGGCAAATAAAAATTCCAAATAAATAGAATAAAATCCCAAATAATGATTTTAACATTTTTCCTCCGGTATTTCAATTATTTAGAGAAGTCATATTATCTCCTCTCGTTTATTACTAAACGTGAAATATTTTTCTGGAGAGAAAAATAATAAAATCCAAAATCGTCGTCTTCATTATTTGATAAAACTCAAATATGAAAATCGGAAAATCCCCAACTCTCTCCGAGGGTCCTTGAGTTGCTTAGGATTTCGAGGATGGCAAATGAGAATGCAATAAAGCATGGATGACCTATGTATAACATGCCAAATTGAAAATTTGGGATGTTACTGCTACCTGGGCCACATACCCAGCCTACTCACCTAATCCTATCATCAAAAGCCAGAAGCCCCAGCCGAGCCACATACCGGGTCTGGGGCATAAACTGGTCTGACGCACTCACATGTGTCGTCGCCGCCATCTTCCACAGGTCCGTCTTCAGAGCAGATATTGAGGCTTCTACCTTGTCAGGTCACTCCGTCATCGACGCCACCTTGACGCCAGACAACTACCTCCACCTGCGTGAGTCCATCACCGCGCATCGGATGCCGAGTCTCCACTGCCGCCGAGATCCGCCGTCATCAATGTGAAGGATGAAGCACCGCTCGACCAAAAAGGCGCCCGCTGGTCCCTCGATCCCGTGTATGCATCCAAGAATGACGCCCCCAAGGAGGAAACGACACCAACGCGCCGCTGTCATCCGATCAACTGATCTAGGGTTTCCCCCGGAGGTAGCGGATAGAGGTCTAGAGCTTCTCCACGGCGATGCCTTCAAGAAGGTAATGACACAACAGGGTGCCACCAACGCCGGTCATGGCATCAAGCCGAGCACAAGGTTTTCACCCGGATCCGCTTGAAGAACCTCCATCACGTAATGTGTGCACGGGTCGCCGCCGATCTGAGCCGCTGCACAACGAGTAGGCCGCCCGGCAAAATCCGATCTGTCCGAAGGGCACAACCCGCATGGTGCCGACCCAACCACCAGGCCCTCCATGCCGCCACCGCCGATCCGAGGTCAGATGGTGTGTCGCCGCAGACCCGGCCGCCACCGCCGAACACCGCCACGCAGCCCAAGGCATAGCCGGCTGCCGCACCCCACCATCGCCGCCCTTGGTCGAGGCAGCCACCGCGCCGCCGCCGGAAGGCAGGCCCGCCGCGCCGCCAGGCCATATCGACCCTTGGCGAGGCAGCCGCGCCGCGCCGCGGAAAAGGCGGGCCGCCGCGCCGCCGAGCGGATCGGCCGCGCCACCCATGCATGGGCGCCGCACCACCCCACGGCGCAGTAAGAGGAGGACCACCGCCACCGCCGTCAGCCCGGGCCATCGCCGGTGGCGTCCTTCGCCAGCGGAGGGAGGAGGAAGGAGGAGGGACCCCGGTGGCTAGGATCGAGATCCTCGCCGAGTCGCCCGGCCAGGCGGCGACGCTGGGGCCGGGCGGGGGGCCTAGCTACTTCCTCTCCTTGTCCTTCCTTTAAACTTGGGGAGGCGTTTCATCTATGAGAGATTAATGATTCCCATTAAAATCACCAGGAACGGGTCCAAGGTCACCCAATCCAACTCACGCGGGCCGGATTCGTTGCCGGCGAAAACCAGGCAACACCTGAAATGTTAGCGTTGTAGGCAAGTCTGTGGATTGTGGCTTTTATGTTGTTAGGTTGTTCCCATATGCTGCAAGCGCTTTTATATGTTGGCTACGCATAGGCCGATAGGCGTCATGTTGCAACAATTTTGGTTGCACTCCAGTGGTGGTTTTTTTCATGTTGCAAGTGTTTTGGTGTTTTGACAAGTTTTAAAAACTTTATCAAGTTTGAACTATTGTTAAAATGAAGGATGTATTCATCAAGTTTTAGATACTAAAATATTGTGAGTCACGAGGGTGATAATATTGCCAAGGTTTTGGAATTATCTCCGCCAAATGTGACGTTCAGAAGGAATTTAATTGGACCTAGACTCCAATCGTGGAACATACTACTCTAAGGATTAACCATGGTACAATTGTCACATGGGTCCGATGTATTTTGTTGGAACCTACATGGGAATGGGCAATTCTCAGTGGAGTATGTGTATAGAGCTTTGATCCAGTCTAACGTGCCAGTTGATAATAATAAGAAGATCTGTAAGATGAAGATACCTCTTAAGAATATAATCTTTGCATGGTATCTTCGTTGTGGAGTCATTCTTACTAAAGATAACCTTATTAAGAGGAATTCACATGGAAGTACGCAATGTGTATTTTGTCTGCATGATGAGACAATAAAACATTTGTTCTTCCAATGTAAATTGGCTCGTTCTATATGGTCAGTCATCCAAATAGCTTCTGGCTTGTATCCTCCTTGTAGTGTTGCTAATATATTTGGCAACTGGTTGGCTTGTATCCTCCTTGTAGTGTTGCTAATATATTTGGCAACTGGTTACATAAGATTGATCACATGTCTATAATTCTTCTTAGGGTGGGAGCGCTTGACGTGATTTGGTCACTTTGGCTATATAGAAATGATAAGGTTTTTAATGATAAAAGTACTTCGCTTATGCATGTTATCTACAGATGCACCAGGACGCTTCATTTATAGTCCTCTCTACAACAGTGGAGAATCGAGACCTGTTTAAGGAGGTGTTTACACGATTGGAGGCTACGGTGGGTGTCGGTGTACTAGAGTAGGGGTACCCTAGTATCCCGTACTCGTGCACGGACAGTTGTAGCACCCCGCGGCAGGGTTTGCCTCGTCACCGCCAAGATCCTCCGTGGCTCCTTTGGAGCCATTCAAGAACAAAGTATTTGATTAAGAAGACAAGGCCCGGCAAGAGGAGCTTGTCGGGAAGGCCACTCAAGGCATGCAGAAGACAAGGCCCGGCAAGAGGAGCTTGCCGGGAAGGCTCAGGCGCGACAAGCCTCCGGACGCCGACAAGGATTCGCCGGGAAAGGCGCTTGCCGCGGCAAGCAACCTCTCTCCATCTCCGCTCCAGCTCATCCATCAACGTGTCGCCGTGGGATCACCCATGCACGCAGCGTGTCAAAGGGCTGTGCAGCCGGTAGTGCAGCGATAAGCAGCGCCGACAAGCTTGCCATCGTGGCGGCGAGGCGCACTGACGGTCTCCGTTGCCTTTGAGGCGACGCCGGCGGGCATTTATTGCTTTTGTCCCTTGCCGTCAGAGTTAGGTATTTTGCACTGTACACTGTTCGAGTAGGTGTACCAACTCCTGTTTTTACATTTGTACCCTCATCTGTGTTGCCACCTGTCGGGGACCCCTTGAGCATATAAAAGGAGGCCCATGCGCAACGTAGAAGGGGTTCAGTTCATTCGACTCACTCGAGACCAGAGACACTCACGCTAGGTTTTGTAGCTCTCATTGCTCCCTGGCAAGAACACAATACATCAAACAAGCAGCTGTAGGAGTTTTATCTCTCCGGAGAGCTCCGAAGCTGGGTAAACTGCTGCGTGTGCCTCGCCTCGATCCGCTCTTCGTGCGATCTCCGCCCCCTCCGAACCACAAGGGGCCTGCTCCGCCGGCCCCATAGGTGTCCGTGGGTACGATCAGCCTCCCCGACATCTTTTAGGAAGGTGCTGGGGGAGCAAGCAAGAAGCGTCCCGGCCGGGGAGGACGCCATGCGCAAGGCCAAGCAAAGGCAAGGAGACAGACCTCCCAGCCGCGACAAGGATGAAGATGATGACGGCAGCGAAGATATGGAAGGCAGCAGCGCCGATGAGCGGGAGTTTTAGAAAGCCACAGAGGTCCTCTGCGTTGACGGAGGTGCTTCCTGCATACCTCCCACCGCCAACTCAAGCAATGGATGCGGAGGTCAATGCAGCGGAACCATCCGTGGAGTCGCGCAAGCCTCAAGTGGTCCAAGACGCCTATCATTTTTGATATTGAGGACCACCACGATCGCATAATCTGCGGTCGGGTGCTTGCCGATGTTGGTCTCACCAACCATCCGCAACCTCAAGGTCACCAAAATGCTAGTTGACGGCGGGGCCGGCTTGAATCTGATCTCCTCCGCGGTGCTCCGAAGCTTCAAATCCTCGACAAAGCTCGAAGAGACTGGTACTTTCAAGGAATCAATCCGGGAAGGAGCAAGCGAAGGGAAGATTACGTTGCGGTAACATTTGGCAGCGAAGCTAAACTTTAGGACTGAGAGGGTCACATTCGACGTTGCCGATTTCCCATTGCCTTACAATGGGATACTTGGCCGCCCAAAGACTCGCCAAGTTCATGGCAGCCTCTCACCTCGCCTACAACCTACTCAAGATGCCAGGCCGATAAGCGTCATCTCATCCATGGCGACAAGAAGGATGCCCTTATCTGTGCCGACAAGATCTACCGGGATGCAGCGGCCGCGACAGACTGCCCAACACTTGCCGCTGAAGCTCCCGGGGGGAAGAAGACGAAGTCCAAGTCCGGCAAGGGCTCTGATGCTCACTCCGGCAAGCGCACCTCTTGGTGCCGCGCTACCGTCGAGGACGCACCATCGAGCTCCACCGGCAAGTGCAAGAAGATGGTGGCTCCGCCAAAGACCAAGAAGGTGCCCGCCAAGGAGGACGGCACTGGTGGTACCTTCACCATCAGTGCCTCTCTCGACCCTAAATAGGAAGGCGTGCTCGTTGCTTTCCTGCGGGCGAATGTCGACGTGTTTGCATGGCAACCGTCTGATATCCCCGGTGTTCCTGTGGAAGTGATTGAGCACCGCTGGCCGTTTGTCCTCATCTTGCGCGCCCGTCAAGCAAAAATCAGGAAGCAATCGGTGGGCGCCAAGAATTCATAGCGAAGAGATCAAGAAGCTGGAAGCGGCGGGCCTTGTCGACGAGTGCTCCATCCCTCGTGGTTGGCCAATCCAGTAGTCGTCGCCAAAGCAAATGGAAAAGCGGAGACTTTGTATTGACTTCACGGATGTTAATAAAGCTTGTCCCAAAGATCCATTTCCCTTGCCGCGCATTGACCAGATTGTTGACTCCACGGCTGGATGTGATTTGCTTTCGTTTCTTGATGCATACTCGAGGATACCATCGGATCTTCATGGCTGAAGAAGATGAGGAGAAGACCGCGTTCATCACACCATGTGGCACTTTATCTTTATTTCGTCACGGATGCCTTTCGGATTAAAGAATGCTGTTTCAACATTTGCAAGGGTAGTCCATGACGCTTTTGAGCCGCAAATGCACAGAAATGTAGAAGCCTACATGGATGACATAGTGGTCAAAAGCAAGGACAAAGCAACTCTGCTTCAAGATTTGGACGAGACCTTTGCAAATCTCCGCAAGATCAACCTCAAGCTCAACCCCGAGAAGTGCGTGTTTGGAGTCCCTTCCGGCAAGCTTCTCGGGTTCTTAAATCTCAACGAGGGATTGAAGCTAATCCCGACAAGATCAAGGCCATTGAGCAGATTGAAGCACCAAAGCGCGTCAAGGATGTACGAAGACTTGCCGGTTGCGTAGCTGCTCTCAGCAGGTTTATTTCTAGGTCTGCTGAACGCGCCCTGCCGTTTTTCAAGATTTTGAAAAAGGCAGGTCCAATGAAATGGACTCCCGAAGCGGAGGCTGCGCTGCAGGACTTGAAGAGATACCTATCCTCCACTCCAACACTTGTCGCACCTAAGCCACAAGAGAAGTTGCTGCTATATATAGCGGCAACCAATCAAGTGGTTAGTGCTGCGTTAGTAGCGGAGAGGGAGGCGGATGACGAGCCGGCAACCACGGCAAGCACATCCGGCGACAAGCAGGGGGCTTCGCCGACAAGCTCTGGTCCCGACAAGGGACGAATCCGCGGACACATGACCGAGATGCGAGAAAAGGATGGTGCGGCGCCCGGTCTACTTTGTCGATTCCCTCCTGCGAGGCTAGGTCAAGGTATTCGGTGTGCGAAATTGCTTTCGGCCTCCTCATGGCCTCGAGAAAGCTGCGCCATTACTTCCAAGCACATGAGATCCACAGTTGTCACTCGCTTTCCACCGGAGAGGATACTGCGAGAATCCGAAGCGGCAGGCGGGATTGTCGAGTGGGCGTTGGAGCTGTCAAGCTTTGGTCTCAAGTTTGAAAGTACATCTATCCAAAGCGAGGCGTTGGCAGAATTCATAGCGAATGGACGCCAACGCCAGATGAAGAGATTCCGAGACGAGCATCCCGTCAAGGAAGCAAGCAAAGAGTGGCTGATGTACTTTGATGGTGCCTTCGCTGCAGGCGCCGGTGCCGGCGTCTTGCTTATCGCACTCCACCGGAGAACACCTCAAGTATGTAGTCCGGATGCACTTTCCCAAGGAGCAAGCGACAAACAATACTGCAGAGTATGAAGGTTTGCTTGCCGGTCTCAGGATCGCAGTGGACCTTGGGATCAAAAAGCTTATTGTCAGGGGTGACTCGCAGCTTGTCGTCCGCCAAGTGAACAAGGATTACCAGAGTCCGTTGATGGAAGCCTACGTTGATGAAGTGAGGAAGCTAGAAGAGCACTTTGACGGCTGCAAATGGAACATGTTCCAAGAGCTCGTAATGATATTGCCGACGGCTGTCAAAGTGTGCCGCACTTAAGTTGCCTATGGAACCGAGGATTTTCGTGCTCAAGTGACTCAACCAACCGTAACACCATCAAGCTGGACAAAGCAAGAAGAGGAAGTTGACCTCTGGTGACTACTTTCTCCGAGAGAGCTTCACGAAGCCATCGTTGCAAAGGTCCCCAAGCTCAACACCAACGGTCTTTGAGGAGCGATGCCTCCGGCAGGCCCTAGGGTTTGTTTCGTTGAAGCGAGACGCTCCCGACAAGTCTTGCTCCGGCAAGCTTGTCGGGAGCATCAAGCTCCGGCGGGCCGCAGGTTCTTGCCGTGGAAGCTGATGTTCCCGCAGCAGCAGATGTGCCTTTAGTCCTTGTTGTCGAGCCGCAAGCTCCAAAGATGGGCGCAGCAGATTGTCCATTTCCTTCAGACAGAGAACTTCCCAAGAGCAAGAAGAAGCGGAAAGAGTAGCCCGACGGTCAAGTATGTACCAGTTTGTCGACAGCATACTTTGTATAGAAGAAGACTCAACGGTGTGAAATTGAAGTGTATTCGGGGAAGATGGATGTAAGCTGTTGGCGAGAGATACACGGAGGCATATGTGGTCACCACATTGGCAAGAAGAGCACTTGCCGCAAAGCTTTCCCAAGAAGGTTTCTTCGCCGACAGCCCTCCGTGATGCAATCGCACAAGTAACCAAGTGTGAAGCGTGCGGTTCCATTCCAAACAGATACACCAGCCAGCTCAAGCTCTCCGGACAATCCCTTTATCCTGGCCATTTTCGGTGCAGGGGCTCGACATCCTCGGCCCCTTCCCCGATTTGTCGGGGCTTTGAGTACTTGTACGCCGCCATCGACAAGTTCACAAAGTGGCCTAAGTGGAAGCGATGAGGAAGGTGACGGCACGATCGGCGATCAAGTTCTTCAGTCGATTGTTTGCCGTTTGAATCCCTAACAGGATCATCACCGACAACGGCACACAATTTACTGAAGTCGCACCTTCATGCAAGACGTCCAAGATCTTGGCGCCAAAGGTCTGCCTTTGCTTCCGTTGCTCAC
The DNA here is from genome assembly GCA_021605145.1 of Aegilops bicornis. Lineage (NCBI taxonomy): Eukaryota > Viridiplantae > Streptophyta > Magnoliopsida > Poales > Poaceae > Aegilops > Aegilops bicornis. Next base: position 587,751,905 of record CM038674.1, on the reverse strand, counting down.
CCGAGGAGCAACGGTCAAGCGGAGAGGGCAAATCTTTGAAGTGCTGCGCGGGCTCAAGACCGTAACTTTCGACAGGCTGCAAAGTGTGGAAGAAACTGGATCGAGGAGCTGCCGGTGGTTCTTTGGTCGATCAGGACGATGCCAAATCGAGCCACCGGCCAGACACCTTTTGCTCTAGTCTATGGAGCAGAGGCAGTTCTCCCCACGAAACTCGTATACGGATCGCCTTGAGTGCTCGCTTAGGATGAGCTTGAGCAAGAGCAGCTGCGACAAGATGGCACGCTGCTCCTTGAGGAGGATCGTCTTTAGGCCGCTGTGCGAGCCGCTCGCTACCAGCAAGCTTTGCGTCGCTACCATAGCCGCAGAGTTAGTGCCGGAAGTCTCGAGGAAGGCGACCTTGTTCTTCGGCGCGTTCAGTCCGCCAAGAATTCAAACAAGTTGACGCTGAAGTGGGAAGGCCCTTATCGGGTGAAACGAGTCACTAGGCCTCAAGGCTGTCCGCTTTGAGACCGAAGATGGCATTCCGGTGAGCAACTCCCGGAACATTGAGCATCTTCGTAAGTTTTACCCATAGGGCGCGGTTGTCGGAACCCGTTAAGCAACCACCTTTTGTACAAGTCTTGCCGCTGTTGCATGTAATCCTTTGTACAAAGCGGGCGCAGACCGATGCATCGATAAATCTCATGTGTTGCGCACAACTTGTCAAATTCATGCTTTCATTATTTTATTGCATGTTTTGGCTAATTCTTTGTGCAAAGCAACCACACCCGATAGCGTAATCGAGCCGCTGGGCTCCATAACGTTATTTCCTCTTCTTTTCTTTTCTCAAAGAAAAGAAGGCTCCCTCGCACACAAGTTAACCAGGGAGAGGAGGAGATAATACTATGGACCAGGCACCGCCGAGGAAGTTTCACCTCATCGGGAAGCAAGAGACGGAAAAGCTAAGTTGCCAAAGTTTGAGCAATCAATTTTAAATTTTCAAGTTATCTTCCTCGAACGATAGTACTTTGTATGGAAAACACATGCGCAGAGGAACCAACTCGCCGACTAGTCGCGCCCTTACTTTGTTTCGAGTCCGCTCAATAACTTAAGTGAGCTGCGGCTAGTCGCGACAAGGTTGCTTGTCGGGCGGCACCTTGCCCGGCCAGTCCGACGTTCACTTTTCGGCCTTCATGGCGGAAGTGCCCGCACCGACAAGTCCCCCAAATGCGTAAGGCAGAAATATACAAAGGAAGTAATCAAGTAGAGGAAATAACGTTGCATTGATCGCCTAAGATAGAGTATATTACAAAATAACTTGTCGCTGATCTAACAAAGTGTTCTAAACATGATCAGCAGCGACAAGGGAAAGATAAAGTTGGCGGCCTAGTCTACGCGGTGCGCCCTCAATCCGCTTGATCTTGTTCACCTTGTCCACAATGGGTGCGACAAGGGCTTTGAGCTCCTCCACGTTGGCATCGGGCGGCGGGGATCACGAGGGCGCCGTTAAGGTTGAGGCCCGGATTGCGGAAGGCCACCTTGATCAACACCTTCTCGAGGGCTCCTGCCTGACGCACTGGCGTGATTCCTTGGCCAGCTGCTTTGGGACCTCTTCCCGAGTCGCTGGAGGCCCGTCACCACGCCTTTGAAGAATAAGCTGAGCTTGGCGCTGGGTTGGAGATGCTCGTCGGAGGAGTATGCAAGGTCCGCCATCCCAGCTCCATCAGCTCGTTGTGGATGTCGTGGCCCGGTGTCCACAAGGCCTTCAGTCCAGTGCTCCACGCTCTCCCTCAAGGTGCTCTGGATGGAGGCAGCATTCGCCAGCAGCTCCTCTTTGGCCTTGATCGCCTCCAACAAGCCCACCTCCCGCTCTCTGGCGCCGTCCAACATTTGCGTCAGGGTGGTCAGCTTCAGCTCTAGATCCGCCTTGGAATCTTTGGCGGCGTCGAGCTCCTTGCCTCTATCAGCGAGACGACTCTGCAGCTCACCAAGGGTGTAAGCGTCCTTCTCGCGCTCACGCTTGAGCACGGCAAGCTCCTCGCCGCTCTTCTTGAGGGCGGCCTCCAGCTGTGCCACCTTCGCCTTCAACTCCTCCTTGGCGGCCTCGGCGGCTGCGGCAGCATCCTTCGCTTCCTTGAGCGCCCCGCCAAGTGACTCCTCGCGTGCGGCAAGGTCTTCTTCGTGGCTGTCCAGGTTGACCTTGCGCTGCGCCAGCTCACTCTCCTGCGCGGAGAGCTTCTCGGCAGCCAGCCGCTGCTCCTCCTCAGGTGCGGCCTTCTTGAGGATGAAGGCCGTGCGCTCTTCTGCAAGATGGCCCCGCGCCTCTGCCACGTCGCGGAGGGCTTCTTTGTTGGCGCTCCGGAGCTCCTCTGCGCGCTTCTCCATGTCCGCTCCCGCCCTCGCGACAAGCGCTTCCCGGGTCTCCAACTTGGCCTGCCGGGCGCGGTAGAGCGACAACAGCTTCTTCAGCAGCTGCTCCTCCTCAGACTCGCTGCTGCTTTGCTTGGCGCGTCCACCAGCGTCGAGCCAGTGAGGCGAGTAGCTCGCCGTTGAAGGTCTCCCCTTCGACCGGCGCCACAGGCTTCGGTTCCTAGGGGAGCTTGATGAAGACGCCGCCCGGCCTTCAGTAGGCGCCGGGCTGGGGCTCCTCGGAGCCCGCCCTTGGCTGTGGCCAGAAGTCGGCTGTCGGTGTAGCGCTTGCCGCTCCTGCGACCTCAGGGCCGTCAGTATGATCGCCCGACCCCTCGCCGGCCTCTGCGTCGGCACCCTCGGTGGCCTCCTCGCCAACAGGCTCGTCGGCGATGGCCTCTTCTTCCACGACGACGACCTCTTCTTCCTCGACGGCGGCCTCGTCGGTGTTGCCGCGCGCTTCCTCCTCGCCAGCGGCCTCGACCTCCATCGGCTCAAGGCCGACGAAGAAGGAGCGGTCAGCGAGATGTTCAAAAGAGAAACAAAAGAAAGCAAGCCCAAGGGAGATTTTCGCGTAAGGGAATTACACCTGCAGGATCCGCAGCCATGGCCTCGACCACCGGAGGGTCATGGCGCTGTCCCTTGCCGGGTAGCCTCCCTTGCCGGAGTAGCTTCCCTTGCGGAGTGGCCTCCCTTGTCGGAGGGCGCTCCTTGCCGGAGATTCCTCCCTTGGCGGGCGTAGTGGCGTGAGCCAGGATCTCGGGGCGGCTTCGAGCCCTCCTAATGAAGCTGCTCTGCTCCTACACAAGCACACAAATGATATCAACGAAGAAAGGGCACCCCTGCACACCTAATAGTAAGGAGAAAACTGCACACTTACTCGGGGGCATCTTTGAGGGGCTGCTCGAAGGAAGGGTTGCTTGGTCCCGCAAGGAGTCTCAGACGCGTCCCCGTCGCCATGCAGAATCGTCCTCAACGACGACCGTCGGGATCTTGTCCCTCTTCGACGCTCTCTGGGCCAACGTCACGAAAAGGAAAGAGTCCGAGCGAAGCAAATCAGATTCAAGATGAAGCAATAAAATTGAAGAAATACAAGCACAATCTCGAGAAGCTTACTCTTCGCCTTCCTCCTGAGCTGGCGCGGAGAAGTCAAACTCCGGCTCGCCTCCGGTGCGGCAGGCGGAGGCGTGGGATCTCTTCGCCGCTTGGCGGAGGCGTCGGCGGTGGCACGAGAAGATCCTGCCCGGTTGTCGCGGCGGTGTGGGCGCTCAAGGCAACCTCGCTTGCCGCGGTGGAAGCGCGTCATGTGGCCTTCTTCTTTGTGGGCGGTCTGTCGCCCGGCTCGTCTCGACCTTGCGGAGACGCCTCTTCAGCCGGGGGCTCCGCTGGCGGCAAGTCGCTTGGCGGTGGGGAAGAAGCGCCCTCGGCGGGTCCACTCGACCCGGCCTCGGGCTCGACAAGCTCGTCCTCGCCGCGACCTCCCCTCGCTCGGCAAGGCTTGCCGCCTTCGCCGCGTCCGCCTCCTCCACGGTGAACCCGAAGGCTCCAGTGGCAGCGGCTGCTGCCGCCTCCTCCACCCTGGTGGCAATCCGCGCCATCTCCTGGTCGGTGGTGTCGCGGGTGAGCCTTTTTTCGCTTTCGGAGCGGATCGGCACTTCTTGCAAATCGTCGAAGAATTGCTGCACGACCTCGTCGGGGGCTCTGCCCGGTTGGGGCGATCCTGGGGAGTCGACAGTGGCATCATGGCGCGGATGCGGTCGGCGCCGAAGTTGTTGCACAAAGGGCGACCCCCGCGGCAACCTAAACCACTCGAGGGTGGTCGGGTCGTTCTTGAACAGCTCGAGCAGCATCGCGTCCAGCTCCAAGACGGTGAAGTTCCAGTTCAGACCGGGCGCAACCTCATGATGTCTGCCGATTTTGGAACTCCCGGGCAGGCCTCCTCCTTTCTGCAAGGGAGCGATGCGGCGACGAAGGAAATCCGCGCCAACTGCGCCTACGGTCAACCCGGCAAGCCTGAGGCGCAAAATTCGGGTCACAGCTATCTTCAGCTTCGCATCCTCCGGCGCCAAGTTACTCCAATCCCTGCCGCGCACTATTGGGGTTTGGCGCACGGCGGTGAAGGGCTGCGGGTTCTCCTCTACGACCCAGCACCAGTTGGCTCTCCACTCCTCCCACTTGTTGCGGAACTCTCCTTCTAGGTAGGCCTCTTTCTTGCCGATCCTAGAGATCCAGGCTATCCCTCCGTCAAGTGGCTCTCCTCTCTCGACGCTGGGAACAAAGAAGTGGCGGAAGAGTGCCACATTCGGGTGGACTCCGACAAAGTTTTCGCACAAATGCGCCGAAAACTGCCATGGTCAAGACGGCGTTGGGGGTGAAATCAAGGAGGCGGAGGCTAAACGTGTTCATGATGTCGCAAAGAACTTCCGGAAAAGGGCGGGCAAAGACCGCAATAGAAGAAAAGGGCGAAAAAGGGTACCTGTTGGGGCCAAATCAGCAGCAGAGGCGGGAGTACCCTCGTCTTGGCGGATGCGCGGCGTCTCGATCGACCGGAAGAGGTAGAAGACGCCCCGCAGCTCCTTGGCGCCGAGCTGCGGGGAAGATGGCCCGCTCCTTGCGCAGCGCCCTTGAGCCGCTGCGCCTCGGCCGACTTGACGCCCTTCTCCTTATCGGCTTTTGGAGCCATGGCGAGGAGGGCGGAGGAGGCCGGCCGGCGGTGAGCGTGCTTGTGGCGAAAGAGGCGGACGCTGCTCTCTTCGCACCGGAGAAGAAGAGGGGAGCGGCGGTGGTTTTCTTGACAAGACAGCAATGGCAGGAGGGGGCGGCCTGCCTCTGTTTCCTCCGTTTATAAAGAGGGGGAGGGGGCGGACGTTCCGCTTATACTAATAAAGAAACCCCCCACGACCGCGCCCACGATCTCTCGCACGACGCCACGTCCGGTGCGTCTCGTTAATGGGGATCGTGGTGGGTCCGGGGCGGGTTGCGACGTGGTCGAGGCCGCGTGTGTCCGTGCACAGTTTTCGGCCTGGCCCGACAAGAGCTCGGCACTGCAGGTACAGCCCAGCCGGGGCTCTGCCGGTGTACTAGAGTAGGGTACCCTAGTATCCCGTACTGCACCGGACAGTTGTAGCACCAGCGGCGAGGTTTGCCTCGTCACACCGCCAAGATCCTCCGTGGCTCCTATGGAGCCATTCAAGAACAAAGTATTTGATTAAGAAGACAAGGCCCGGCAAGAGGAGCTTGCCGGGAAGGCCACTCAAGGCATGCAGAAGACAAAGCCCCGGCAAGAGGAGCTTGCCGGGAAGGCTCGGAGCGCGACAAGCCTCCGGACGCGACAAGGATTCGGCCGCGGCAAGGCGCTTGCCGCGGCAAGCAACCTCTCTCCATCTCCGCTCCAGCTCATCCATCAACGTGTCGCCGTGGGATCACTCCATGCACGCGTGTCAAGGGGCTGTGCAGCCAGCGGAGAAAGCGGCGATAAGCGGCGGCCGACAAGCTTGCCATCGTGGCGGCGGAGGCGCACTGACGGTCTCTGTTGCACTATTCGGGCGACGCCGACGGGCATTTATTGCTTTTGTCCCTTGCCGTCGAGTTAGGTATTTTGCATCGCATAATCGCTCGGTAGGTGTACCAACTCCTGTTTTACATTTGTACCCTGCGTCTATGTTGCCACCTGCCGGAGACCCCTTGAGCATATAAAAGGAGGCCCATGCATAGCGTAGAAGGGGTTCGGTTCATTCGACTCACTCGAGACCAGATACACTCACGCTAGGTTTTGTAGCTCTCATCGCTCCCTGGCAAGAACACAATACATCAAACAAGTAGCAGTAGGAGTTTTATCTCTCCGGAGAGCTCCGAAGGTGGGTAAACTGCTCGTGTGCCTCGCCTCGATCCGCTCTTCGTGCGATCTCCGCCCCCCTCTGAACCACAAGGGGCCTGCTCCGCCGGCCCCATAGGTGTCCGTGGGTACGATCAGCCTCCCCGACATCTTTTAGGAAGGTGCTGGGGGAGCAAGCAAGAAGCGTCCCGGCCGGGGAGGACGCCGCGGCAAGGCCAAGCAGCGGCAAGGAGACAGACCTCCCCGCGGCCCCGACAAGGATGAAGATGATGACGACGATGAAGATATGGAAGACGACGACGCTGATGAGCAGGAGTTTCAGAAAGCCACAGAGGTCCTCTGCGTTGACGGAGGTGCTTCCCTGCATACCTCCCACCGCCAACTCAAGCAATGGATGCGGGAGGTCAATGCAGCGGAACCATCCGTGGAGTCGCGCAAGCCTCTGAAGTGGTCCGGACGCCTATCATTTTTGATATTGAGGACCACCCTGATCGCATAATCGCGGTCGGGTGCTTGCCGATGTTGGTCTCACCAACCATCCGCAACCTCAAGGTCACCAAAATGCTAGTTGACGGCGGGCCGGCTTGAATCTGATCTCCTCCGCGGTGCTCCGTAAGCTTCAAATCCACGGCAATGAGCTCGAAGAGACCGGTACTTTCAAGGAATCAATCCGGGAAGGAGCAAGCGAAGGGAAGATTACGTTGTTAGTAACATTTGGCGTGAGCTGAAATTTAGGACCGAGAGGGTCACATTCGACGTTGCTGATTTCCCATTGCCTTACAATGGGATACTTGGCCGTCTGAAGACTCGCCATGCGCAACGATGGCGTTGGTTGCCCTTGAACATCGCCGTTAGCAAAGCCGATGAGGCTCGATAGTGGCCCTCCACTCGTCGACCTTGTCGGGCCGTTGGAGGGTAGTCGAGGCAGCCGAGCTCGCCAGAGCTTCTGCTGGAGTAGTGGGCGGCATTGGCGAACGGTGCGAGGAGCGGGATATGCTCTGACTTCTAACCATGTTAGAAGGAGCAGCACCCCGTCCGGGTGACCGTGTCTCGCTTGTGCCAGCATGTTGGCGCGCATGCTGGTCTTGAGGGTCTCGATCCAACGAACGTATGGCGTTGTGAACGCCATGACATTGTTGGTCCCGCGTCTCTGAGATGGGCGCGGGGATGCGCGGACGCCGAGGTTTGCGGGCCTTGTCCTTGGACTTGGCAACGTCGCGAGCACCTTCGTCGGCGCCCGTTCCTCCGCCGGCGTCTGCCCCACCACCCGTTCTTGCTGCGGTGAGGGTGGGTACGCAGCGGACGGCTCTGCTCTTGCCGAAGCCTTCTTCTTCGGTGGCATATTGAGGAAGATGTTGATGACGCTGCTCGTGTGAACGCCGGATCAGATTCACACGGGCTCGACGCCCCCTACCTGGCGCGCCAAAGATGTCGGGGAGGCTGATCGTACCCACGGACACCTATGGGGCCGGCGGAGCAGGCCCCTTGTGGTTCGGAGGGCGGAGATCGCACGAAGAGCGGATCGAGACGAGGCACACGGCGGTTTACCCAGCCGAGCTCTCCGAGAGATAAAACTCCTACCGCTGCTTGTTTGATGTATTGTGTTCTTGCCGGGGAGCGATGAGAGCTACAAAACCTAAGCGTGAGTGTATCTGGTCTCGAGTGAGTCGAATGAACCGAACCCCTTCTACGCTGCGCATGGGCCTCCTTTTATATGCTCAAGGGGTCTCCGGCGGTGGCAACATAGACGAGGGTACAAATGTAAAACAGGAGTTGGTACACCTACTCGAGCAGTGTAGAGTGCAAAATACCTAACTCGACGGCAAGGGACAAAAGCAATAAATGTCCGTCGCCGCCCGAACAAAGGCAACAGAGACCGTCAGTGCGCCTCCGCCGCCACGATGGCGAGCTTGTCACGCCGCTTATCGCTGTTTCTCCGCCGCTGCACAGCCCCTTGACACGCTGCATGGAGTGATCCCACGGCGACACGTTGATGGATGAGCTGGAGCAGATGGAGAGAGGTTGCTTGTCATGACAAGCGCCTTTGCCGCGCCGAATCCTTATCGCGTCCGGAGGCTTGTCGCGCCTGAGCCTTCCCGGCAAGCTCCTCTTGCCGGGCCTTGTCTTCTGCATGCCTTGAGTGGCCTTCCCGACAAGCTCCTCTTGCCGGGCCTTGTCTTCTTAATCAAATACTTTGTTCTTGAATGGCTCCAAAGGAGCCACGAAGGATCTTGGCGGTGACGAGGCAAACCTGCTGCTGGGTGCTACAAATCGTCTGCACGAGTACGGGATACTAGGGTACCCCTACTCTAGTACACCGACAGCAGGGGATACTTTAACCCAACATGGCTGACAGCATGATCTTAGGATTGGGCCACCAATGGTTTAGGTGTTATACAGATATACAATTTTCTTTGTATTTTGCCTTCTTCTTTTATTTTCGCTTGTCGTGAGGTCTTTGTTGGCTGTGTGCATCTTAATTATGCAGAGGCCGGGTGTAATAATTAAACCTTTTAAGCAATAAAGCGTCCCTTTTCGAAAAAAGTACTAAAACATAAACTCTAAACCCTAAGCTTAGACCCTAAACTCTAAACCCTGAATGTAAACTTAATATTACAAGTTGAGCTGATTCATATGAAACGTGATAAAACTTGGCAAAAATAATAATATTCAAGTTTTAGTATTTGAAACCGAGATAAAAAATTAAAATCATCAAAATGTATTCAAGAGTTGTCTTGTTTCAAAGCTCTCATCGCGAGGAACCCGGATATGGAAATTGAACAAAAAATAGACTTTTGGTTCAAAAGCTATAATAGATTCAAATTTCAAAGTCAAACGGAAAAGCATGTGATGTGGGGTGGGTGGAGCATGCATTTGTTGGGGAACGTAGCATGCAATTTCAAAAAAATTCCTACGATCACGCAAGATTTATCTAGGAGATGCATAACAACGAGACGGGAAGAGTGTGTCCATGTACCCTCGTACACCGAAAGCGGAAGTGTTATGTTAACGCGGTTGATGTAGTCGAACGTCTTCACGATCCAACCGATCCAAGTACCGAACGTACGGCACCTCCGTGTTCAGCACACGTTCAGCTCGATGACGTCCCTCGAATTCTTGATCCAGTAGAGGGTCGAGGGAAAGTTCCGTCAGCACGACGCGTGATGACGGTGATGTGATCCGCGCAGGGCTTCACCTAAGCACTACGACGCTATGACTGGAGGAGTAAACTGTGGAGGGGGGCACCGCACACGGCTAAGAAAAAAAACTGTTGTGCCTTTGGGGTGCCCCCCTGCCCACGTATATAAAGGAGGGGAAGAGGAGGTGGCCGGCCCAAGGGGGGCGCGCCAAGGGGGGAGTCCTACTTGGACTCCCAGTCCAAGTAGGATTGGCCCCCCCTCCTTCCTTCCAACGGAGAGGGGAAATGGGAAAGAGGGGAGAGGGAGAAGGAAAGGGGGGGCGCGCCCCCACCCCTTGTCCAATTTGTATTGGGCTTGGGGGGGGGCACCTCTTGTGGCAGCCTCCCTCTCTCCACTATGGCCCAATAGGCCCATTAACTTTCCCGGGGGGTTCTGGTAGCCTCCCAGTACTCCGAAAAATCCCCGAACCTTATCGGAACCATTCCGTTGTTCGTATATAACCTTCCAGTATATCAATCTTTACCTCTCGACCATTTCGAGACTCTTCGTCATGTCCGTGATCTTATCCGGGACTCTGAACAAACTTCAGTCACCAAAACACATAACCCATAATACAAATCGTCATCAAACGTTGAGGGTGCGGACCCTACGGGTTCGAGAACTATGTAGACATGACCAAGAAACATCTCTGGTCAATAACCAATAGCGGAACCTGGATGCTCATATTGGCTCCTACATATTCTACAAAGATCTTTATAGGTCAAACCGCATAACAACATACGTCATTCCCTTTGTCATTGGTATGTTACTTGCCCGAGATTCGATTATCGGTATCATCATACCTAGTTCAATCTCGTTACTGGCAAGTCTCTTTACTCATTCTGTAATGCATCATCCCGTAACTAACTCATTAGTCACATTGCTTGCAAGGCTTATAGTGATGTGCATTACCGAGAGGGCCCAGAGATACCTCTCTGATACACGTAGTGACCAATCCTAATCTTGATCTATGCCAACTCAACAAACACCTTTGGAGACACCTATAGAGCATCTTTATAATCACCCAGTTATGTTGTGATGTTTGATAGCACACAAAGTGTTCCTCCGGTATTTGGGAGTTGAATAATCTCATAGTCAGAGGAATATGTATAAGTCATGAAGAAAGCAATAGCAATAAAACTAAACGATCATAATGCTAAGCTAATGGATGGGTCTTGTCCATCACATCATTTGTGATCCTGTTAATCAAATGACAACACATGTCTATGGTCAGGAAACTTAACCATCTTTGATTAACGAGCTAGTCAAGTAGAGCCATATTAGGGACACTCTGTTTTGTCTATGTATTCACACATATACTAAGTTTCCGGTTAATACAATTCTAGCATGAATAATAAACATTTATCATGATATAAGGAAATATAAATAACAACTTTATTATTGCCTCTAGGGCATATTTCCTTCAATCTCCCACTTGCACTAGAGTCAATAATCTAGATTACATAGTAATGATTCTAACACCCATGGAGTCTTGGTGCTGATCATGTTTTGCTCGTGGAAGAGGCTTGGTCAATGGGTCTACAACATTCAGATCCATATGTATTTTGCAAATCTCTATGTATCCCTCCTTGACTTGATTGTGGATGGAATTGAAGCTTCTCTTGATGTGTTTGGTTCTCTTCTAAAATCTGGATTCCTTCGCCAAGGCTATTGCTCCAGTATTGTCACAAAAGATTTTCATTGGACCCGATGCACTAGGTATTACACCTAGATCGGATATGAACTCCTTCATATAGACTCCTTTATGTGCTGCTTCCGAAGCAGCTATGTACTCCACTTCACACGTAGATCCTGCCACGACGCTCGCTTGGAATCGCACCAACTTATAGCTCCACCATTCAATATAAATACATATCTGGTTTGCGACTTAGAGTCATCCGGATCAGTGTCAAAACTTGCATCGACGTAACCATTTACGACAAGCTCTTTGTCACCTCCATAAACGAGAAACATATCCTTAGTCCTTTTCAGGTATTTCAGGATGTTCTTGACCGCTGCCCGATGATCCACTCTTGGATTACTTTGGTACCTCCCTGCTAAACTTATAGCAAGGCACACATCAGGTCTGGTACACAACATTGCATACATGATAGAACCTATGGCTGAGGCATAGGGAATGTGTAGGACCTTGAAGTATGTCTAGAGGGTGGGTGATTAGACTACTTGACCAATTAAAAACTTAACCTTTTCCCAATTTTAGACTTTGGCAGATTTTAGCTATCTTTGAACAAGTCAAGCAATCTTCACGCAATTCAAGCAAGCATGCGAAGAGTATATAGGCAGCAGAAATTAAAGCATGCAACTTGCAAGAATGTAAAGGGAAGGGTTTGGAGAATTCAAACGCAATTGGAGACATGGATGTTTTTGTCATGGTTCCGATAGGTGGTGCTATCGTACATCCACATTGATGGAGACTTCAACCCACGAAGGGTAACTGTTGCGCGAGTCCACGAAGGGCTCCACCCACGAAGGGTCCACGAAGAAGCAACCTTGTCTATCCCACCATGGCCGTCACCCACGAAGGACTTGCCTCACTAGCGGTAGATCTTCACGAAGTAGGCGATCTCCTTGCCCTTACAAACTCCTTGGTTCAACTCCACAATCTTGTCGGAGGCTCCCAAGTGACACCTAGCCAATCTAGGAGACACCACTCTCCAAGAAGTAACAAATGGTGCGTTGATGATGAACTCCTTGCTCTTGTGCTTCAAATGATAGTCTCCCCAACACTCAACTCTCTCTCAAGGGATTTGGATCTGGTGGAAAGAAGATTTGAGTGGAAAGCAACTTGGGGAAGGCTATAGATCAAGATTCTTGTGGTTGGAATGGAATATCTTGGCCTCAACACATGAGTAGGTGGTTCTCTCTCAGAACTGGTAAGTTGGAAGTGTAGGTTTGTTCTGATGGCTCTCTCCACGAATGAAGAGGAGGTGGAGGGGTATATATAGCCTCCACACAAAATCTAACCGTTACACACAATTTACCAAACTCGGTGGGACCGAATCATCAAACTCGGTCGGACCGATTTAGTAAACCTAGTGACCGTTAGGGTTTTGATTGGGACCGACATGCAACTCAAGAGGGACCGATATGATTAGGGTTAGGGCATAACGTAATCTCGGTGAGACCGATTACACAAACTCGGTGAGACCGATTTTGGTAATTAGCTAACCAGAGAGTTGGTCAGGTAAACTCGGTGGGACCGATTCGCTCTTTCGGTGAGACCGAAAAGTTACGAAAGGAAGCGAGAGAGTTTACATTGCAATCTCGGTGGGACCGATCGCTCACTTTGGTTAGACCGAAACGTTACGAAGGGAAACAGAGAGATTACAATCCCATCTCGGTGAGACCGAGATCCCTATCAGTGAGACCGATTTGCCTAGGGTTTGTGGCAGTGGCTATGACATTTGAACTTGGTGGCGCCGGATAGAAAGAATCGGTAGGGCCAAGTTTGATTTTAGGTTTAGGTCATATGAGGATGCGAGAAAGTAGTGGAGGGTTTTGGAGCATATCACTAAGCACATGAAGCAAGAGGCTCATTAAGCAACACCTCATCCCTCCTTGATAGTATTGGCTTTTCCTATAGACTCAATGTGATCTTGGATCACTAAAATGTAAAATGTAGAGTCTTGAGCTTTTGAGCTTGAGCCAATCCTGTGTCCTTAATATCTTGAGGGATCCACTTTCATCATCCATGCCATGCCATTCATTGAGCTTTCCTGAAATATTTTTCTTGGAATAGCATTAGCTCAATGAGCTACATATTGTTATGAATTACCAAAACCACCTAGGGATAGTTGCACTTTCAATCTCCCCCTTTTTGGTAATTGATGACAACATATAGATCAAAGCTTCGACAAATGATAATAAGATTGAAAAACATCGTCGCTTTGAGAAGTATGTGATAAGCAAGAGCTCCCCTAACTTTGTGCATATTTTAAGATTTGCTTTGGACTGCAAATGCACAAGGAATTAGGCTCATGGGTTACTCTTCCATGTCACATACATCTTGGTGGAGCGCTCAAAATAATAAAGATTGAATACATGCACTCATCACCAAGCAAAGTGAATGATCATATAAGGATAAATGAGATAATAATATATAACAAGCATAAGTGTAGCTTATGATCAAACACATGATCATCAATGTCTCACAGGTAATTGCATAGCATCTCAAGCAATCAAAAGCAAACAAAGTTCAACCAAGAAGACAAGAGAGAACAAAAGCAGCAAATCTCTCTCTCGAAGCCTATGATCTATACATTTTTCTCCCCCTTCGGCAACAAGTTACCAAAAAGTTCCTAGAAAATGCATAGGACTATATCGTCTCTCAGGCTTGGTCTTCAGGTGGTGGTGTCCGAAGAACTCCAAGAATGAAGGCTTCAGTTGATGTAGATGGAGACGAAGGAGTTGGTGCTGGAGCTGGTTGCGCTGGAGCTGTAGCTGGAGCTGATGAAGTGACTCGTGGCCCGGCTCTGCGGCTGATCTCTCGAGCTCGAGGCACTCCGCAAATGCATCGCTTGTTGTCCTGCCCTTCCTCTCCTACATGTCATCCTGTAGCTACTCCACAACTGACTGAATCTCAGTTACCTTGACATCAAGATCATAGAATTTTTGTTCCATGATTCTTTCCAGGCTCTCCTGGTTTTGAGTTAGGGTGGCCAACCCCTTCTCAATCCGTAGAGTTGATGCTATCAAGTAACCAAGCTGCTCCTGCTTGTTCTTCAGAAAGTACTCAGATGCCTTTGCTTGAGTTGGCATCTTGGCAGCCTTCTCCTTCCTTGTACTTTCCTTCTTCTCTTGAGCTTGTACTGATGATGTTCATTCTCAGTCATGACAACTTGATTGTCCTCAAATTCAGGATATAGAACCAAGTGTTCCTTATCCAACAGATACTTCCCTGTGCCCATCTTTGAATTAATCAACTCCTGAATCCGTGGGGCATATCCACAGCACCTCTTTTGGTCTGCTGTTGTCCTCTTGATAGTTTCAACTATGAGGCTCATGACCTTGAATTTCTGGGGCACATCAAAAATGTGAAGCAAGTTAATTGCATGCCCTCTGATCATGTTGTGGTCACCTGATTTGGGAAAAAGAGTGTGCCTTAGGATCCAGTTGATCGTAGGCAGCCCTGACAGAAGAAAATGAACTGATCCAAACTTGAAAGTCTCAAGTGCATCATCGAGGATCTCCTTGTACATCTGTGACATTGAGTTATGATCCATTTTCTTCTTGGCATAAATGTCCAAGTCATTTTCACTCTCCTTGGGGGCATTGATCAGACTTGCCCATTCCTCTATGGTTGATTGGTATCTTGTTCCTTCAGACATCCAAACTATCCTGCGATCTGGATAGAAATGTGCTGTGGAGTAGAATTGCATAATGAGCTCATCATTCCAGTTTGTGAGTTTCTGCCCAACAAAATCTGCAACTCCACACACACTGAAGCTGTCATACACTCCAGGATAGTGTTCTGCATTCTCCTGAATGTAGGTCCAGTCGACCCACCTCATATCACAAACTATGGGCTTCTTATCCAATAAGAAGGTCTCATAGAATTCAAGCTGCTCCTTGGTGTGGAACCTGTAATCTACAACAGTCCTTCTCCTGGTGGCATATGGATCTGACTCTCTCCATAGCCTCAACCCTATATCTCTCCTGATCTTCATGTTCTCAGCCACCAGATGAGCATCATTGTGGTATGGAATCTTGGGTTTGAGCTTCCTCAGGACCTGCCCTTCTTCATCTTCCTCAGCAGCAACATCTGGCATTGGGGCCTTGTTCTTCTCAGCTACTGGTATACTCCTGGCATTCCTCTTTGGTGCACTCTTGGGCTTGGGGGCAGCTTTGGGCTTTGAAGTTGCAGCCCATGACTTTATGGCATCACCCATCAGCCTTTGTGCTTTGGGTGCTGGCTCAACAACCTCTTCTTCTTCCTCTTCCTCCATCACAGAAGGCTTCCCAATCACCCTGGCCATGGTCTTCTTGACCCTTTCCTTCCTTTTCTTTCCTTCAGCAGCAGCAGGTTCTTTGGGTTGGGATTCCAAAGAAGATTGAGTGGAGACTCTGGCTTTGGACATTGGTTGTCTACCTGCAGGCCTTTTGATCTTCATGCCTGGCTTTACTGCAGTGGAGCTGTACTCCTTCTTGAGCACTTTCTTCTTTGAACTGGCCTCATCCTCAACTACCACATAATCCTCATCCTTAGACTCCGAGGTCTTCTTCTTCCTTGTCCTTGTGGCAGCCTTGGGCAGATTGCTAGGAGTGCTTCTGCTCCCCTCATCTGAGCTGCTAGAGGGACTAGTTCCCTCACTCATGTGAATCTGCTCTTGACTGCTACGGCTGTCACTTTGGTCCGACATGCTGCACACAATCGCTGACCACAGTGAATAGTTATAGATGAGGTAGAGTGGATGAGCATCACAAAATGCAGAGATTTTGCAAAGAATGATTCAAAAACTTAGTTTTAGTTTTCCACAGAAAGCATTTCGGATCTACCGATTTTCAAACTCGGTGATACCGAAGCAGTTTTGGAACCTAAACTAGTGAACTCGGTTAGACCGAGTCACAGTTCGGTGGCACTGAGACTGCTAGGGTTTCACAAAGTTCTAAATCGGTCACACCGATTTGTAATTCTCGGTCAGACCGAGACTTACTAGTGCAATGGCGTTAGCCAAATCGGTGGGACCGAGTTTTTCAACTCGGTGGGTCCGAGATAGTTTCGGCGGAAACCTAACCCTAAATTTTCGAATCATACCGATTCTAAGGATTGTTTTGACTGGATAGAAGTGTTTCAATTGTGGCAAGATGCATTACGAACACAATGTGCTGAGAATCAGACGAGGATAGCACTGTGATCGAGTTCATACCCTAGTTCGGCGGTGAACTCGCTACAGCGGCAACGGGGGAGAAGAATTACGTTGACGGTGGTGGAGACCAGCGATAGGAGGCGGCTGGCGACGAAGTCGACAATCTGTAGACCTAGTAGGCAGAGCGAGCTATGCACGGGCGAGGAGTTTCGGAGAAGGTTTTCCAAAATTTGCCCATGAGAATATATAGCCCGACACTGTCGGTGTGACCGAGTGGAACAACTCGGTGGCACCGAGATTAAAAACCTAGATCGACTTAGTGATCTCGGTATGACCGAAATGGAGGAATCAGTCAGACCGAAAATCACAAAGAAGTTTTGGAAGTTTAAGTCTATGACGAATCGGGGACTCAAGTGCTCCTCACACAGTGGTTCGAATCGACTTGATCAAATTTTGTGATGTAGCATGAATATAGTTTGAGACGAGAAAAGCATAGATAGCTAGAGAAGGTTCTTAGGCATTCTTGTCCATCCCCTTGGCCAAAGAAAAAGAAGCCAATCAATCAAAACAACAAGTGGATGTCCTCGAATGAGTAAAATATGCATCCAACATGCTCACACAATAAAATGACAAATGAAATATGTGACAAAGCATGCACAACCAATTATAGCATCTATCAAACAATTGGCGATGACTAGGTCATCTATATATGAGTATATTGACTTAGGAGTCAAACGAGAACATTTGATCATAGGTCACACTCATCGTTTAAGCTCAAGTGGGGTTACCACTTTTACATAAAGCATTTGTGTGTTCACATCATTAGAGTTGCTTTGACTCAATTCTTAGAGTTAAGCTCCCCCTAGATGTGATATCCCCCCTTAGAGGGATAAACTAACCTTGCGTTTTGTCGATGATGACTTCATGTAGGTGTTGAAGATGTGGACGCTCAATGTTGATGTAGATCTCTTGGAGCAATCCTTTGGAGTGAGTTGCACTTTCAATACCTACATGGGTTAGTCCCACAAGGAACAAAAAAGAATATCCATAGACATAGAGTGCTGCACACACAAAATGATGTCCATGAAAACATTAGGTTACCTTGTCCCTTGCCTTACCAACATGAGGGTTTGTGACTCCTTGAACTAGTGCAAGATATGGAAGGTGGTTGCACTTGTCCTTGCCATAATGATATGAGTGAAAAATGTTGGCGGAGTCACCCTCAAGAACTCTCTAGTTCTTCTTCTTGGGATCCACATCATCTTGATGGGAATCCTTGGTGTAGTAGTTGTGCTTGATGAAGTAGAACTTGGCGTAGTCTTGGGAACCCACTTGACCAAGGCCTTAGGTGCTTCTTCAAATGCATCAATCTCCTATTGAAGCTTGTCCTTGCCTTTGTTCTTGTGGTCTTGTGGTGGAAGATCATCTTGTGCTTGTGTTCCCTTGAAGTAAGTAGGATCATACTTCTCTTGTTGAGGAACAAACTTCGTCTTGGGGTATTGATCTTCTTCCCACTCAACTCCATTGGCATTGAACTTTCGTTCAAAACCAACACCTTGATTCTTCCGGTGCCTTCCTTGCTTATGCATAATTTCCTTGAATTGCTTACTCCCGGCAAGACTCTTGTATACACCTTTCTCTATAATTCCCTTCAATAAGCTGTTTTCTTGCTCAAGTGTAACTTGGCTAAGAGAATCATTAGTGGAATCAAGAGAACTGCTAGAAGCAACAATATTGGATTTGGCATTTTTATTGTTACTACTAGAAGAAGAATCTTTCTTGTTCTTGTTACTAGACTTGACTTGAGGCATGTAAGTAGATAAGAGTAAATGCTTGGCAATATAAGAAGAACTTTTTCTTACGGAGATCATCATTGATCGCTTTTAGGAACTCATGCTCTTGCTCAAGATTGAGCTTTTCAAAGCGTAACTTCTCATGAGCCCTTAATAGTTCTCAATGATCTTCGAAGATAGTTTCATGAGCTAACTTAAGAGTGTTTAGTTCTTTAGTTAGACGCTCAATCTTCTCCTTATCATTGTCATTTGTTTCATCTTGATTAGCATGATTAATTGACGTTTCATCATAGTATTCATCACTAGAGTTGTCAACAAGTAAATCATCATCACCTAACAAGTCATCTTCATCACTATTAAAATCAACATACTCGGGGTGTGTTACCTTAGGACCTTTGGCCATGAAGCATCTTCCAATTCCTTCATTTGGTGATTCAAATATGTCGTAGGAGTTGGTTGACACAAGTGCTAGACCGGCAACACCTTCATCTTGAGTGTATTCGGAGTCGGAGTGATAGCTTCTCTCGGAGTGATTGTCGGAGTCGAAGCCGGATACCCATTCACCTACATGAGCTTGATGTCTTCGTTTTGTGTAGCTCTTTGAGGACTTGTCCTTCCTTTCCGAATCCTTGCTTCTCCGTGAGGGTCTTCGTTCATAACTATCATCTCTACTCCTTCTCTCTCTTGGTGGTGATTCTTCTCTTCTACTTCTTCTCTTAGGAGAATCTTCTCTTGTTTTGTAGGGTGCCGTACACTCATTGGAATAGTGTCCGGTCTCCCACAATTGTAGCAATTAAGCTCTCGACTAGAAGATCTTTTGTCATTGTAGGACCTTGACTTGGAGCTTCTTTCTTTGCTTCTATTCTTGTAGAATTTGTTGAAGTTCTTCACCATTAAGCTCAATTCTTCATTGAAGGTTTGTTTCTCACTTGATGATGTGGGGCTTCACATGAGGCTTTGTAAGCACCACTTGACTTGTTGTGAAGTTCCTCCTTATCCTTGAGTGACATCTCATGAGCAACAATTCTTCCAATGACTTCCATTGGCTTGAGATCTTTGTAATTTGGCATCATTTGGATCAATGTGCACACGGTATCATATTTTCCATCCAATGCTCTTAGGATCTTCTTGATGATGAATCTGTCGGTCATCTCTTCACTTCCTAAGCCGACAATCTCATTTGTGATAAGAGCAAGCCTAGAGTACATTTCAGCGACACCTTCACCATCCTTCATTTTGAACTTGTCAAGCTGACTTTGGAGCACATCCAACTTGGATTCCTTGACGGAGTCGGTACCTTCATGCATATCAATCAAAGTATCCCAAATTTCCTTTGCATTCTCAAGACGGCTGATTTTGTTGAATTCTTCGGGGCACAAGCCATTGAATAGGATATCACAAGCTTGAGTGTTGTATTGCAGCATTTTCAACTCTTCCGTGCTAGCTTCACGGTTCAGTTCTCTCCCATCAAAGAATTCACCTTGCAAACCAATACACACAATAGCCCAAACGGCGGGGTTATGTCCGAGAATATGCATTTTCATCTTATGCTTCCAACTAACAAAATTAGTGCCATCAAAGTAAGGACCTCTATGGTGATAATTTCCCTCGCTAGGCGCCATACTCTCCTAGGTTGTGAAACCAAGGCTATGACCACCAAAAGCTATGGAAATCAAAGCAAATGGAGACCAAAGCTCGATACCACTTGTAGGACCTTGAAGTATGTCTAGAGGGGGTGATTAGACTACTTGACTAATTAAAACTTAACCTTTTCCCAATTTTAGACTTTGGCAGATTTTAGCTATCTTTGAACAAGTCAAGCAATCTTCACGCAATTCAAGCAAGCATGCAAAGAGTATATAGGCAGCGGAAATTAAAGCATGCAACTTGCAAGAATGTAAAGGTAAGGGTTTGGAGAATTCAAACGCAATTGGAGACACAGATGTTTTTGTCGTGGTTCCGGTAGGTGGTGTTATCGTACATCCATGTTGATGGAGACTTCAACCCACGAAGGATAACGGTTGCGCGAGTCCACGGAGGGATCCACCCACGAAGGGTCCATGAAGAAGCAACCTTTTCTATCCCACCATGGCCGTCGCCCATGAAGGACTTGCCTCACTAGCGGTAGATCTTCATGAAGTAGGCGATCTCCTTGCCCTTACAAACTCCTTGGTTCAACTCCACAATCTTGTCGGAGGCTCCCAAGTGACACCTAGCCAATCTAGGAGACACCACTCTCCAAGAAGTAACAAATGGTGTGTTGATGATGAACTCCTTGCTCTTGTGCTTCAAATGATAGTCTCCCCAACACTCAACTCTCTCTCAAGGGATCTGGATCTGGTGGAAAGAATATTTGAGTGGAAAGCAACTTGGGGAAGGCTAGAGATCAAGATTCTTGTGGTTGGAATGGAATATCTTGGCCTCAACACATGAGTAGGTGGTTCTCTCTCAGAACTGGTAAGTTGGAAGTGTAGGTTTGTTCTGATGGCCCTCTCCACGAATGAAGAGGAGGTGGAGGGGTATATATAGCCTCCACACAAAATCTAACCGTTACACACAATTTACCAAACTCGGTGGGACTGAATCATCAAACTCGGTCGGACCGATTTAGTAAACCTAGTGAGCGTTAGGGTTTTGACTGACATGCAACTCGGTAGGACCGATATGATAAGGGTTAGGGCATAACGTAATCTCGGTGAGACCGATTACACAAACTCGGTGAGACCGATTTTGGTAATTAGCTAACCAGAGAGTTGGTCAGGTAAACTCGGTGGGACCGATTCGCTCTTTCGGTGAGACCGAAAAGTTACGAAAGGGAAACAGAGAGTTTACATTGTAATCTCGGTGGGACCGATATCTCACTTCGGTTAGACCGAAACATTATGAAGGGAAATAGAGAGATTACAATCCCATCTCGGTGAGACCGAGATCCCTATCGGCGAGACCGATTTGCCTAGGGTTTGTGGCAGTGGCTATGGCATTTGAACTCGGTGGCGCCGGATAGAAAGAATCGGTAGGGCCAAGTTTGACTTTAGGTTTAGGTCATATGTGGATGTGAGAAAGTAGTGGAGGGTTTTGGAGCATATCACTAAGCACATGAAGCAAGAGGCTCATTAAGCAACACCTCATCCCTCCTTGATAGTATTGGCTTTTCCTATAGTCTCAATGTGATCTTGGATCACTAAAATGTAAAATGTAGAGTCTTGAGCTTTTGAGCTTGAGCCAATCCTTTGTCCTTAATATCTTGAGGGATCCACTTTCATCATCCATGCCATGCCATTCATTGAGCTTTCCTGAAATATTTGTCTTGGAATAGCATTAGCTCAATGAGCTATATGTTGTTATGAATTACCAAAACCACCTAGGGATAGTTGCACTTTCGTAATGACTTTCATTTTCTCTCTATCTTCTGCAGTTGGTCGGGCATTGAGTCTGACTCAACTTCACACCTTGTAACACAGGCAAGAACCCTTTCTTTGACTGATCCATTTTGAACTTCTTCAAAACTTTATCAAGGTATGTGCTTCGTGAAAGTCCAATTAAACGTCTTGATCTATCTCTATAGATCTTGATGCCTAATATATAAGCAGCTTCACTGAGGTCTTTCATTGAGAAATTCTTATTCAAGTATCCTTTTATGCTATCCAGAAATTCTGTATTATTTCCAATCAATAATATGTCATCCACATATAATATTAGAAATGCTACAGAGCTCCCACTCACTAAAGTCTGTATAAAACCATATGCTTTGGTCACACTATCAAAGCGTATATTCCAACTCTGAGAGGCTTGCACCAGTCCATAAATGGATCGCTGGAGCTTGCACACTTTGTTAGCACCTTTAGGATCGACAAAACCTTCTGGTTGCATCATATACAACTCTTCTTTAAGATATCCATTAAGGAATGCAGTTTTGACATCTATTTGCCAAATTTCATAATCATAAAATGCGGCAATTGCTAACATGATTCAGACAGACTTAATCATCGTTACGGGTGAGAAGGTCTCATCGTAGTCAACCCCTTGAACTTGTCGAAAACCTTTTGCAACAAGTCAAGCTTTATAGACAGTAACATTACCGTCAGCGTCAGTCTTCTTCTTGAAGATCCATTTATTCTCTATGGCTTGCCGATCATCGGGCAAGTCAACCAAAGTCCATACTTTGTTCATACATGGTTCCCATCTCAGATTTCATGGCCTCAAGCCATTTCGCGGAATCTGGGCTCATCATCGCTTCCTCATATTTCGTAGGTTCGTCATGGTATAGTAACATGACTTCCAGAATAGGATTACCGTACCACTCTGGCACGGAACATACTCTGGTTGACCTACGAGGTTCGGTAGTAATTCGATCTGAAGTTTCATGATCACTATCATTAGCTTCCTCACTAATTGGTATAGGAATCACTGGAACTGATTTCTGTGATGAACTACTTTCCAATTCGGGAGAAGGTACAATTACCCCATGAAGTTCTACTTTCCTCCCACTCACTTCTTTTGAGAGAAACTCCTTCTCTAGAAAGGATCCATTCTTAGCAATGGATATTTTGCCTTCGGACCTGTGATGGAAGGTGTACCCAACAGTTTCCTTTTGGTATCCTATGAAGACACATTTCTCCGATTTGGGTTCGACCTTATCAGGTTGAACCTTTTACACATAAGCATCGCAGCCCCAAACTTCAAGAAACGACAGCTTAGGTTTCTTGCTAAACCACAATTCATATGGTGTCGTCTCAACGGATTTAGATGGTGCCCTATTTAACGTGAATGCAGCTGTCTCTAAAGCATAACCCCAAAACGATAGCGGTAAATCTATAAGAGACATCATAGATCGCACCATATCTAATAAAGTACGGTTACGACGTTCGGACACACCATTACACTGTGGTGTTCCAGGTGGCGTCAGTTGTGAAACTATTCCACATTGTTTCAAATGAAGACCAAACTCATAACTCAAATATTCTCCTCCACAATCCGATCGTAGAAATTTTATTTTCTTGTTACTCATATAAATAGAACAACCATCATTCTCTGATTTAAATGAATAACCGTCTCGCATCAAACAAGATCCAGATATAATGTTCATGCTCAACGCTGGCACCAAATAACAATTATTCAGGTCTAAAACTAATCCCGGCGGTAGATGTAGAGGCAGCGTGCCGACGGCGATCACATCAACTTTGGAACCATTTCCCACGCGCATCATCACCTCGTCCTTAGCCAATCTTTGTTTAATCCGTAGCCCCTGTTTCGAGTTGCAAATATGAGCAACAGAACCAGTATCAAATACCCATGGGCTACTACGAGCATTAGTAAGGTACACATAAATAACATGTATATCAAATATGCCTTTCACTCTGCCATCCTTCTTATCCGCCAAATACTTGGGGCAGTTCCGCTTCCAGTGACCAGTCCCTTTGCAGGAGAAGCACTCAGTTTCAGGCTTAGGTCCAGACTTGGGTTTCTTCCCTTGAGCAGCAACTTGCTTGTTGTTCTTCTTGAAGTTCCCCTTCTTCCCTTTGCCCTTTTTCTTGAAACTAGAGGTCTTGTTAACCATCAACACTTGATGCTCCTTCTTGATTTCTACCTCTGCAGCCTTTATCATTGCGAAGAGCTCGGGATTGTCTTTTCCATCCCTTGCATATTATAGTTCATCACGAAGCCTTTATAGCTTGGTGGTAGTGATTGGAGAACTCTGTCAATGACACTATCATCAGGAACATTAACTCCCAGCTGAGTCAAGTGGTTATGGTACCCAAACATTTTGAGTATATGTTCACTGACAGGACTATTCTCCTCCATCTTGCAGCTATAGAACTTGTTGGAGACTTCATATCTCTCAACTCGGTCATTTGCTTGAAATATTAACTTCAACTCCTGGAACATCTCATATGCTCCATGACGTTCAAAACATCTTTGAAGTCCCGATTCTAAGCCGTAAAGCATGGCACACTGAACTATCGAGTAGTCATCAGCTTTGCTCTGCCAGATGTTCATAACGTCCGGAGTTGCTCCTGCAGTGGGCCTTGCACCTAGCGGTGCTTCCATGACGTAATTCTTCTATGCAACAATGAGGATAATCCTCAAGTTACGGACCCAGTCCGTGTAGTTGCTACTATCATCTTTCAACTTAACTTTCTCTAGGAACGCATTTAGAAACATTAAAACTGCGCACTAGTCCAGCCTTCTCACGCCATCAGCGCCACGACCACCGGATCTACTGTTTTGGACGTCTTCGGCCGTCCGATCAAACTCTAGCGCAATACTTTCGGCAACTCGAATGGGCAGCTGCTCCCACGGCAAAATTGGGGGCCTGTGGTTAATTGGGCCCTCAGTCTCGCACGAATCCCATTTTAACGTCACGACGCAAAACAACCATCGAACGGCCACCCCTTTCCTCCCTTCAGTCGACGAACTACCTGCGCCGCCTCACCTCCTTTGCTAGGTATCCATGGCGGTCGAGCTCCCCCCAGCCCTCTGAAGATGAAGATCCTTGGCTGCTACGAGTACATCCGTTCCTCTCCTGGCTGTCCATTGATTTGGAAGCGACGCTTGCCTGGCAGCATAGTAGCCAGGAATCGTCGCCACCGCCCGACCCCAACGTGGCACCTGCAAGGTCACCCTCCCTCCCACCTCCTTCTGACTCACCCCATTGTCTCGCTTGTCCCCCCGTTCTTGATCTAGTGATTGTCCAAGGCTACGGATCCCGCTCGACAGCGCTTAACGATTTTGTTCTAGTAGGTACCCAGAGGCCAGAGGTATTCCGCTACAACTTTCCCACACCTCGTTCCCTCATACTCCCTTTGGATGATTTGAAAATGAGATCTGTTTAATTTGCGAGTAGTTGATTTGAAGCTCTGATTAACACTTGAGGAGTCCTAAAACAATCAGATTACAAAGACGTGGTGGCTCATGCCCTCTGTATCTCCGCTCCTCCACTGCGTATGTTCGCATGGTTGATTGAACAAGATGGTTGCAGCAAAGTACTTCAGACAGCCTCTTCTTTGACATGACTAATCACGTTGCCTACCACGATCTTTGGCACATAACTTATTTTATACAGGATTACACATGAATTTAGGAATATCCTTGCTATCCAGCAATCGGTTATTTTCTTTGTAGACTACATGTGTCTTATCTTTTCGCCTGCAAAGAACCGAGATGAGTTTCTCTATCTTTTTGCAGGGAGTCAATGCAGCTTGCAAAGTTTTTTTTGGCAAAGTCATTAATCAACAGTGGGAGTCTTTAGTTGGTACTTGGCTAATCTGACTTTATGCCACCACAAGAGTAACGGTGTATTCCTAATGTTATTTAGGGACATATGTTATAGGGAAGATGAAGAGAAATGTGTAGCCCCAAGGTCTGTTATGCTTCACTTTGGCTGACAAGTGAAAAATACCAATGCATAGAACATGTATGCTAGGTACCAATGCCCCAAAATATATCTTGTGCGACAATTAAATTTTGATGTAGCTCATAGCTTAGTATTATCAGCTTGACGTCAACTCAAATATTATGTTGATTATTGATTTTTATTTGACTGATCACTATTGTTGATATCTTTACTGTGGGGAATTTTATATTAAAAAATGCTTCCCTTCATGTCAAGTAGTGGTGGAAAAGAAGCTCGTGCTTTAGAAGCTGTCAAAGCATGATATAGGGCATGAGAAATTTCTCTCTTAGGTAAGCACTTGATTTCTTAATTCTAACCCATTGCATATTGTGTCACCGTAATAAAGTCATTCAGGTTAACAGAGTGAATAATCATATTGATGAGTGGATTTTCTTAAATTATATACAATTATGCACAACCTATAGCCCATCAGTGACACACTTTGTTTGGACATGTAAATGTTGCTATCCCTTGATTAATGTAATTTCAGGTCTAGGAGTTTACCATTTCTCTGCTTTTAGGCAAAGAATAGTTGGATAGCGTTTTCATGTTCCATAGAGATCGAAATTTAATTATTTATCGTTTCATATTCACTTTTCTAAAAGTGCTTTATGTAGTTCTGAAAGTGTGGATGCTTAGAGGATGAGACTATCTCTCAATTCAAATCCAATGCATGCTATGCTTTGATCCCCAGGTTATATTTGAAATACCCATTACAATTTTGTTCGGTTCCATTTATTGTGTATTCTTTTCTTTGTCTACACCTTCCTCCCTTTGGTAGAGCACTAAGTCTGATGTATTCATATGTTCTGTACAACAAAAGACTTCGTGTCAAAATTCTTGCAAGCTGATTAACATGCTTTGTGGAATTGATAAGCTATTAAACCCAAGCCACATGTAGATCCGTAGTGTTCTCAGCATATTAGTATATAATCTATTGTTTTCCTTGGAAAATAGATTGCTTCAATGCTACCCCTCTTTTGCAGTGGGGAAATGCTTCGTTCAGTTATTAGAAATATTAATTAATTCTTTACTATTAGCTATTCATGCCTCTGGATTAGCTCTCCTATTTTTGTTAGATGAACTGCTGAAAATATTTACTACAGGAGGGTGACAATGCAAATACACTCTATAGGCTAATTAGGTGAAGATTGGTTTGTTTGGTAAGCCTTGGATACTTTGTAAGACTACATAACTCTTCTTGGCTTTGTTCTTCCCTACACTATTACAATCAACACTCCAAATCGTTCGAGCCAAAAAAATAATAAAAAACTCATTAGTCTAAGTTGAGTTGGAATGGACAGAATATAGATACCTGATCTATGAACCATGAAAAATGACATATGTTGATCATGCATTCTACTATTCAAGAATATCTGGAATTAAAGTGCCACAGCCAAATGATGATAATCTTCAAGCCTTATTTAATTCCTTCTTCCCATAAACCATTAGGATATAAAGTGCATAATCCTGCATCAGGACTGGGTATCTATGTATTCAAACAACTATTTTGGAATATAAATATTTGTTTATTGGTTATGTAATTTATGACATTACACTTAACGCTCAGATATTGTTGAATAACACATTTGTTCCATGGTTATGTTAGCCTCCGCGACTATGCTTCTGGGCTTATTTGCTCATTCTTCTTCCCTTTACAACCCTTTATCCAACCTGATTCTATTTTGTTCAGACTCCTAACTAATGATGTTTTCTTTATCTCATGTATTTGAAGGTCCTATATAAATTAAAGTGTTGGATTCTGATAAGTTTGTTGGGGCAATTCTTGGACCATGGTTTTTGGTGTATTCGTTCGGGAAAATTCTAGCCTGACAATTTGCATGCCCTGCTCTCTAGCCATGGATCTGCTCTTGCAATTTGTAACTACAAGTGCAACTTAGGAATCGTCGTGGTGCAACTATTCTGGTACATTCACTTTCACATTTCTTTGATCAATCTGCCTTTAAACTGATTGTGAATCTGATTGCTTGGCATCTATACACTGGAAGATAATATAACTGAATTGCTTCTATCTGGCTTCACTATTTTATAAAATCTGCTATACTGTGTATTTGTGCATGGGATGAGTCATTAGGATTGTTGCGTGACTATGGCAGTTGTGGATGTTTGTCTCCCACTCTCTTCAACCCAAAATAATGCTATGTTCTCTAACCAATGTATGGCTTGGTTTCATATATTACCTGTCTCTAATTACTTGTCGCTCAAATGGATGTATGTAGCACCCAACAGTGGGAGCATTTCCTAAGCAACCATAGTGTTCACAAATTCTCTCGAAATTGCGAGGCAATTAACCATAATACTCCCACATTTAGTCTATAATCCAAAATTCACCACTCTATGCCACTTTATGCAAACACAGCCTTCATGTTGTATGCTTTCATATATATGTATATGTGCCAATTATTTTATAGTAAAAATATACGGGCGCGGCAACGCGCGCCAATCATGATCTAGTTAAAATTCAAGGGAACAGCAACACAGGCCATTGATCTACAACAACATAGACATGCAAAAACTACCAGGTACTAAGTTCATGATAAATTAAAGTTCAATTGATCATATTACATAAGAACTCCCACTTAGATAGACATCCCTCTAGTCATCTAAATGACCATGTGATCCATTTCAACTAAACCATGTCTAATCATTACGTGAGATGGAGTAGTTTTCAATGGTGAACATCAATATGTTGATCGTATCTACTATATGATTCACGTTCGACCTTTCGGTCTCAGTGTTCCGAGGCCATATCTGCATATGCTAGGCTTGTCAAGTTTAACCTGAGTATTCTGCACATGCAAAACTGGCTTGCACCCGTTGTATGTGTACGTAGAGCTTATCACACCCGATCATCACGTGGTGTCTCGGCACGACATTTAACCTGTAACGGTGCATACTCAGGGAAAACACTTGTACCTTGAAATTTAGTGAGGATCATCTTATAATGCTACCGCCGTACTAAGCAAAATAAGATGCATAAAGGATAAACATCACATGCAATCAAAATATGTGACATGATATGGCCATCATCGTCTTGTGCCTTTGATCTCCATCTCCAAAGCACTGTCGTGATCTCCATTGTCACCGACTTGACACCTTGATCTCCATCGTAGCATCGTTGTCGTATCACCAACTATTGCTTCTACGACTATCGCTACCGCTTAGTGATAAAGTAAAGCAATTACATGGCGATTGCATTTCATACAATAAAGCGACAACCATAAGGCTCCTGCCTGTTGCCGATAACTTTTTTTACAAAACATGATCATCTCATACAACAATTCATATCTCATCACGTCTTGACCACATTACATTACAACATGCCCTGCAAAAACAAGTTAGGCGTCCTCTACTTTGTTGTTGCAAGTTTTACGTGGTCGCTACGGGCTTCTAGCAAGAACCGTGCTTACCTACGCATCAAAACCACAACGATTTTTCGTCAGGTGTGTTGTTTTAACCTTCTACAAGGACCGGCCATAGTCAAACTCGATTCAACTAAAGTTGAATAAACAGACACCCGCCAACCACCTGTGTGCGAAGCACGTCGGTAGAACCAGTCTCATGAACGCGGTCATGTAATGTCGGTCCGAGCCGCTTCATCCAACAATACTGCCGAATCAAAGTAAGACGTTTGTGGTAAGCAGTATGACTATTATCGCCCACAACTCATTGTGTTCTACTTGTGCATATCATCTACGCATAGACCTGGCTCAGATGCCACTGTTGGGGAACGTATCATGCGATTTCAAAAAAATTCCTACGATCACACAAGATCTATCTAGGAGATGCATAGCAACGAGACGGGAAGAGTGTGTCCACGTTGTTGATGTAGTCGAACGTCTTCATGATCCAACCGATCCAAGTACCAAACGTACGACACCTCCGTGTTAAGCACACGTTCAGCTCGATGACCTTCCTCGAACTCTTGATCCAGTAGAGGGTCGAGGGAGAGTTCCGTCAGCACGACGGCGTGATGATGTTGATGGTGATGTGATCCGCGCAGGGATACGCCTAAGCACGACGACGCTATGACCGGAGGAGTAAACTGTGGAGGGGGGCACCGCACACGGCTAAGAAAAAAAACTGTTGTGCCTTTGGGGTGCCCCCTGCCCACGTGTATAAAGGAGGGGAGGAGGAGGTGGCCGGACCAAGGGGGGCGCGCCAAGGGGGGAGTGCTACTTGGACTCCCAGTCCAAGTAGGATTCGCCCCCCCTCCTTCCTTCCAACGGAGAGGGGAAAGGGGAAAGAGGGGAGAGGGAGAAGGAAAGGGGGGCCGCGCCCCCACCCCTTGTCCAATTCGGATTGGGCTTGGGGGGGGGCACCTCCTGTGGCTGCCTCCCCCTCTCCACTATGTCCCAATAGGCCCATTAACTTTCCCAGGGGTTCTGGTAGCCTCCCAGTACTCCGAAAAATCCCCGAACCTTATCGGAACCATTCCGGTGTTCGTATATAACCTTCCAATATATCAATCTTTACCTCTCGACCATTTTGAGATTCCTCGTCATGTCCGTGATCTCATCCGGGACTCCGAAGAAACTTCAGTCACCAAAACACATAACTCATAATACAAATCGTCATCGAACATTAAGCGTGCGGACCCTACGGGTTCGAGAACTATGTAGACATGACCAAGAAACATCTCTGGTCAATAACCAACAGCGGAACCTGGATGCTCATATTGGCTCCTACATATTCTACAAAGATCTTTATAGGTCAAACCGCATAACAACATACGTCATTCCCTTTGTCATTGGTATGTTACTTGCCCGAGATTCGATAGTCGGTATCATCATACCTAGTTCAATTTCGTTACTGGCAAGTCTCTTTACTCGTTCTGCAATGCATCATCCCATAACTAACTCATTAGTCACATTGCTCGCAAGGCTTATAGTGATGTGCATTACCGAGAGGGCCCAGAGATACCTCTCCGATACATGGAGTGACAAATCCTAATCTTGATCTATGCCAACTCAACAAACACCTTCGGAGACACCTGTAGAGCATATTTATAATCACCCAGTTACATTGTGATGTTTGATAGTACACAAAGTGTTCCTCCGGTATTCGGGAGTTGCATAATCTCATAGTCAGAGGAATATGTATAAGTCATGAAGAAAGCAATAGCAATAAAACTAAACGATCATAATGCGAAGCTAACAGATGGGTTTTGTCCATCACATCATTCTCTAATGATGTGATCCCGTTAATCAAATGACAACACATGTCTATGGTCAGGAAACTTAACCATAGTTGATTAACGAGCTAGTCAAGTAGAAGCATACTAGGGACACTCTGTTTTGTCTATGTATTCACACATGTACTAAGTTTCTGGTTAATATAATTCTAGCATGAATAATAAACATTTATCATGATATAAGGAAATATAAATAACAACTTTATTATTGCATCTAGGGCATATTTCCTTCAGCATTCTGCCAAAAGACACATGCATGCCCCCCTCCCCCACGTAATGTAATTAAGTACTAAAACATGCATGAGACTAATCAAAATTCTGAATCGCCACTACTATAGAACCAAGTTGCACTGCCCGGCAAAATCATATCATCACTGGGTGGACAAAGTCTCGCATAACTCGGCGGATCGTTAGGCAATGGATAGGCCTTACAATCGATATCGATGCGAGGAGTAGGGATTGTCATGCAACTGATGCACTAAAGCTATAAGTGTATGAAAGCTCACTATGGAAGAAGTGGGTGTGCATCCAACTTTCTTTCTCATGAAGACCTTGAACATTTCAGGAAGCTCATCATCGGAATATACAATACAAGTTCTATAATGTAAATTTTTCACTAGTATATGAAAGTGACAAATCATGGAGACTCTCTATATGAAGAACATGGTGCTACTTTGAAGCATAAGTGTGGAAAAGGATAGTACTATGCCCCCTCTCAGTTTTTCTCTCATTTTTTGTTTCTCTTTGTTTTTCTCTCTCTCTTTTCTTTTTTTTGATGGGCTCTTTTGGCCTCCTTTTTCTTCTTGCTTTTTATATCCTCACAGGTAGGGGCAACACTCTAGAACGCAATACACTTCTATTTACTTACAAGTTGATAAACTGAAAGAATATGACTCTATATGAATGCCTCTCGTAGTGTACCAGGATCTGCAATGATCTAGCGTCGGGAAGATATCAAAAAACAGACAAGCCATGAAAATATCATGCTAGCCATCTTACGACCATGTAAAGCAATATGACAATGAATGCTCAAGTCATGTATATGATGATGATGGAAGTTGCATGGCAATATATCTCGGAATGGCTTTGGAAACACCATAATAGGTAGGTGTTGGGAAATGTAGTAGAAAACAAAACATTTTGCACCTATGCACACCCACGATCAATATGAAGATGCATTAGGGGTTGGGATCATGATTGTTACCGTCACCAATTTGCAGTGGAAGAAGAATGTGTCGTCTTTGCTTCTCTAGCACTTCCATAATAACCATGCCACCGCTACAACTATACTAAATTTTCAGGTAAAGAAGCGGAGGGATATCTAGGAGTACCGATCGTAAGCAGTGAACCAAAACCTTCTCATTATTTTGGTTTAAGCAACTGAGTTCCTGATGATTCGAGTTTCTCTTTATGTTGCTCAAGGACAATCAAGTTTAAGCTTGGGGGAGTTTACGAGTGATAATTTTACACTCATTCACCCATAGTTTAAACCAAGATATTTCATTTAAACAGAGATATTCACTCCGATATTGCTACTAATGACTAATGAATGCAAAGGATTCCACAAATCCTATCTTTGATGTGTTGACACAGGAAATGGGCTAAAAAGGGAATAAATCATGTGAGAACATGGAAAGGAATGGAAATGAAGGAAGAAGCAATCACCAGGAGGCGCACTAGTGGCCACAACGCAAAATACGACGTTCCATACGGGCATAAGCAACCGAGGCTGCTCGTCCACCCGAACAACTTTTATAAAGGGCCCCCATCGAAATGTCAACATGGGAGCATCGAACGAAGCCAGAACAGAACCCTTGTCAATCCCTTTAATCAACCCTAGCCACCACCACTTCCATCTCCATATCCTCCACGAATACCATAGTCCAACACCATCTAGTTAATATTTGTAATTCTGCATCACACAAGGCACCCATTGTAAGACATATTTGCAATTAGTCAATCCCGAGGATGTGTTCTTCATTGTTTTCTTCTTGCGATCTGATCTCCATGTGTGAGTAGTTCGATAAGGTATGTGTTGAGTCATAGGCCTTGCAACCCTCTGTATTTGTTGTGGGGATCAATGTAAGAGCTTTGAATTAACATCCCATGTGTGTGAAATAAAATTGTTCTATAGATGTCTCTTGTCTTGTCCGCGATCTTCATCCCTGTAGGTACCCAGGATTATCGAGGTCGAACAACGGTGAGGCTACGTGTAGGGAGACCATGAAGTGTCATTCTGAACAACAGTGACAAAAGGGTTTAGTACGGTAACACGGATCCAATCCTTGGGGATTCATGAGGTATAGTCATTAAACACCCAAAGCTCTTGTCTGATTATTTATAATCTTAATTATTGAGGCAACCCCACGTGATGGATAGGGCCTGTGGTAGGACAACTGATTGTTGATGCAGGACTCGTGCTGGTCAAGATGTTATTTGGACCCCCCCCCCCACTTTGGTTCGTAACAAGCACATCTCGATGGGTGACTTCTAGCACACAAATTAAGATCATATCTGGTCGCAACACAAACACATGGTCATTGTAAGCATTAAGACTTCATATTCGCACTATTTTTATTATAGTGTTTGAATCATCGTTTGCTTGATAGATCCGGTCAAAAGCTGGAATTTACCCTTTAACAAAAGCTTGCTAGAGACCATCACTTCAAGGGAATCTTCCTCCCGTTGGTTCGATAACCCAGGGTCACCTCTAGGGAAATAGGTGCGGGATAATTTTCTGTTCCATTATTGGATCACTAAAAGGAGGTCGGTGACTCGGGATTTTCCATAACGACTGTGGAACTTGCTAATATGCTCAATGTATTGACCATGATGGCTGCAACGTATCATGTTGCTGGTGAATACTACGAGGAGTGACTTATGTAGGATTTTGTGCCTCTAGTCGAAATGCTTCCCTATGGGTTGGTGGAGCTTACCAAGACGTCTACCTTAGATTTGCTTTCGTTTATGCTTTAGAAGAACTGTATTTGCTTATTGTAAGACTATGTATTTGACTAGCCTATGGCTAGAGTCTATAAGACTATTTGCTTTCTGGATCATGCGATGTAATTTGTGTGTGATACTACATCTGTTATTGTGTATGCTGACGATTCAATCCAGGGGTTGGCATAGAAACATACGGAGTTCGTATGCCTAAAAAGGTGGGTCGTGGCAGATGGTATCTCAGCAATATGTTAACTATAGGGTTTAACCCTAGGATTGGACGAAACCATAGGATCAAAACTTTCTTTTCTCTTGCTTAAGATTTTCCGTTGGTCTCGTACTTCGCATCACTTCATTTTTGACCCTCTTTTTTTCAAAACTGTAGATGGCAAACTTCACTCGATACATGTACGCTGAGGAGAAGACTACGAGCATGTTCATGGACCAGCTCATCAAACTGACAGAGGAACCGACCCTTCCACCACTAGAATTCCTGGGAAGAAGTTGCCTCCCATAGTCCTTGAGGCCCGACAATGTTGGATCATCAAAACTGTGGTACGAGGGAGATAAGCAATGCCCTACACCAACATCACCTTCGCTAAGCTCTACATCAAATGGTGTTCAGCAAGTTTCCCAGGAAGTCCTCGGCTGCACCGTATGGAAGTACCAAAAGATGATACCGAAGAACTACTGTTTCCTCCGTTTTGGGAAGAACTATGTTAATGGGGAGCATGTAGGTAACCCTAACAAGGAGGAGATGATCTGGGAGGAAAGGCATTATGAGGACATGGAGAGTCATGTGGCTAACCTCGAGGAGTATAGCGAGGAGTTTCTGAGTGAGTGCGATGAACTCATGGCTAGCAGGGATTCTGGAGAAGGAGGTCTTGGATCTAGAAGAATGTAAAGGTCAAGGATGAGAAGATTCTGATAAGCAATGCACATCTCCTCATCAAGGAGAAGAGGATCAGGAAATTAGAGAGGAAGCTGAAGGCTATGACTCCACCATCTACACGAGAGGCAGAGGAAGAGGAACCCCAGGAGAGGATACTAGTTCACTCTGATGGAGAGGAGGTATGGCTAGAGGCAACGATTGAGGCGCTGATAACCCACAAGTATAGGGGATCGCAACAGTTTTCGAGGGTAGAGTATTCAACCCAAATTTATAGATTCGACACAAGGGGATCCAAAGAATATTTGAAGGTATTAGCAGCAGAGTTGTCAATTCAACCACACCTGGAGATTAATTATCTGCATCAAGTAATCAGTAGTACAGTAATATGATAGTTTTGATAGTAGTGACAGCAGTAACAGTAACAGTAACAGTGATAGCAGTAGTAACTTAGCAGAAACAACATAAGATAAATTCGTAGGCATTGGATGGTTGACTTGTTGGATGATATTCATCATGTGACAGTTATAACCTAGGGTGATACGGCACTAGCTCCAGTTCATCGATATAATGTAGGCATGTATTCCGTAAATAGTCATACGTGCTTTATTAAAAGAACTTGCATGACATCTTTTGTCCTACCCTCCCGTGGTAGCGGGGTCCATATTGGAAACTAAGGGATATTAAGGCCTCCTTTTAATAGAGAACCGGAACAAAGTATTAACACATAGTGAATACATGAACTCCTCAAACTACGGTCATCACCGAGAGTGGGCCCGATTGTTGTCACTCCGGGGTCGCCGGATCATAACACATAGTAGGTGACTATAACTTGCAAGATCGCATCTAAAACATGGATATACTGATGATAACATAAACGGTTCGGATCTGAGTTCATGGCACCCAGGCCCAAAGTGACAAGCATTAAGCATAGCAAAGTCATAGCAACATCAATCTAAGAACATAGTGGATACTAGGGATCAAGCCCAAACAAAACTAACTCAATTACATGATGAATCTCATCCAAGTCCTCACCGACCAGCGAGCCTACGAAGGAATTACTCACTCCCGATGGGGAGTATCATGGAATTGGCGATGGAGAAGGGTTGGTGATGACAAAGAACGAAGATCCCCCTCTCTGGAGCCCCAAATGGACTCCAGATCTGCCCTCCCGGGGAAGAACAGGGCTTGGCGGCGGCTCCGTCTCGTGGAACGCGATAATTCTTTCTCCCTCATTTTTTCTTTGAAAATAGGATTTTATAGCGTTGGAATCAGGGTCTGCAGGGCCACCAGGTGGGGACAACCCACCTAGGCGCGCCAGAGGAGACGCCATACAGTGGGTTGTGCCCACCCAGGTGCCCCTCTCCGGCAGGTCTTGGCTCCAGAAATTCTTATTATTGATATATAAAATCCTTGCAAAGTTTCGTTCCATTCCGAGAACTTTTATTTCTACACAAAAACAACACCATGGTAGTTTTGCTGAAAATAGCGTCAGTCTGGGGTTAGTTTCATTCAAATCCTGCAAATTAGAGTCCAAAACAAGAGGAGAAGTGTGAGAAAAAGTAGATACATTGGAGACGTATCAACTCCCCCAAGCTTAAACCTTTGCTTGTCCTCAAGCAATTTAGTTGATAAACTGAAAGTGAGAAAGAAAAACTTTTACGAACTCTTTTGCTCTTGTTTGCATAAATAAGCTTAAACAACACCCAGGTTTTCAGCCAACATTATAACTAACCATGTCGACAATATCTCTTAAGATTATAATGACTCGTATCAATGACATAATCAGCTAGCGAGCAATAATAAGATATCTCAAACAGCAACACGTTGTCAAAACAACCATGATATAATATGACAATAGTGGTATCTCGCAAGCCCTTTCTGAGACCGCAAAACATAAATGCAGAGCACCTCCAAAGTTCAAGTAGCGACTAAACATTGTAATTCATGGTAGAAAAGATCCAGTCATGATGCACCCAACATTAGCTACATACAATGCATAAATCATGACAACTGTGCTCTCTCAGTTTCTGGCGCTTGTTTAAGAAGGTGATGACACAACATAAAAGTAAATAGATAGTCCCTTTGCAGAGGGAAGCTGTGATTTGCAGAGGTGCCAGAGCTCAATTTTTAAAACAGAGGTAAATGATATTTTGAGACATGCACCCTTCTCATTCACTTCACGACCATCAGTTATCAATATCTTCCATGCTAAGCATGCTAGTGGCGATTCCTAAGCGATAAAAGTAAAGGTTTACTCCCCCTCCACCATCAATCACACTCCACGGCTTGTCCGAAACAACGGGTGCCGTCCATACCAACAACAGTCCTGGGGGAGTTTTGTTTAATTATTTGTATTTTTGAGTTCGGGACTGGGAATCCCTATTACCGCCCTTTTCTCGTGCTATGGTGAATGAATAAACACTCGACCTGAGAATAACCCGCTTAGCATGGAAGATACCGACCACCTCCTATCGTTCCATGAACGATCCAGGCACACAAAACGGATAATTTTTAGAAGTTTTTAGAGGTGGCACATGAAAATTTACTTAGGACGACAGGGTAATACCGTATATAGGTAGGTATGGTGGACTCATCTGGAATAACTTTGGGTTCAAGGTTTTTGATGTACAAGCAGAATTCCCACTTAGTACAAGCAAAGGCTAGCAATTTAGATTGAGAAGCGGCCAGCTAGAGAGCAACAATGATCATAACCATGCATTATGCATAAGTAACATTGGACACTAGCATGAGTAGGATATGGACACCATGAACATAAATATCATAGAGGCTATGTTGGTTTTGATTCAACTACGTGCATGAACATGTGCCAAGTCAAGCCACTCGAACATTCGTGAGGAGGATACCATATCATCATACTACATCACAATCATTTTAACGCTATGTTGATATCCAAGATAAATCATTATCAACTCCCAGCTACTTATGCATGGCATGAGAAACTATAATCTCTAATTGTCATTGCAAACATGTTTAATCATAATGGGTTGAACCATGGATACTAGGTTAAAGATATTTACACAAACAGAACAAGTCCAGTTCATACCCGTTTCTCTCTGCCACAACCAGTTCATAGAATGTCATCATTATTGCCTTTCACTTGCACGTCCGAATGATATGAAAATAATAATAGTGCAAGAATGCCGTGGACTAAGCTGGAATCTGCAAACATTTTATTCAACAAGAGAAGACAAGGTAAAATGTGCTCTTTATTAGTTCAACAATTATTCATATGAGAGCCACTCAACATTTTGATCGTGGTCTTCTACTCGGTACAACTCGAATAAAAAGAAAAGAAATTCAGAGAAACATGCTGAAATATTTTTGGAGTTTTTGGTTTTCTTCAACAAGAAAATAAGAAGCAAAAAACGAGAAAAACTATTTACACGGGAAAGCTCCCAACAAGCAAAGGAAGAACAAGGAAATCTTTTTGGATTTTCTTTTTAGTACACTGGTACAATGACGTCCTAAACAAACGGTTTAAATCCCCTTTTCACGATGGCATTTGGAACCATCGCCAAGTGAGTGTGGGCGATAGGGGGGTCCTTCCCACACGACCCAGAAATCGTCAGGGATAGGCCCTCATGGGACCCAGGCTGGGGCCGTGTGCGATCGGGCGAGGCATGGAAACCAATCATTTCCGTAGGTATGTACATCCCACACGGTGAATCCCAGAAATCATTTTCATAGGTATGTACATCCCACACAGTGAATCCCATAAATCATTTCCGTAGGTATGTACATCCCACACGGTGAATCCCATAAATCATTTCCATAGGTATGTTCATCCCACACGGTGAATCCCAGAAATCATTTCCATAGGTATGTACATCCCACACGGTGAATCCCAGAAAATCATTTCCGTAGGTATGTACATCCCACACAGTTCTTTGTGTGGAAACGTGTGTGCAAGGTGGCCTAACGCAAACAGTTCGCTGCCGGAAGCCGTGTGTGATTGTTAGTTGATCGAACACGCCTACTTTCTAGAAACCGTGCGGGTTGTTTGAGTTCATTGCCCACGGTGCTGTCTGAGTAACCATTTGCAATAGAAAACCCCAATAAGCAGGGTAATTAGCCTATTATTGATAATCCATGTACTAATCAAACTGATATTTCTTATAAAACACGCCAGATATTTCATATCCATATAAAAGCAACCAGGATTTCATAATCGAATTACATCAGATAGCTTCGGCACTCAGTTACGCCATTACACAACAGCACCAAGTTTCACATGCAACATCAAAAACCTTTGGAAAGTAGCATCATACATGATAAATAGACAGATGAATCTCATCTAGGAAACTGCAGAAGCAGAAGGCAAATATTGAGCCTGCAGTGATGTTGAATGTCCTTGCAACTTTAGGCCAGTGGCTATGGATAATTGCCCGTCCAACCTTCGTCCTCTTCAGCAAGACTTCAATATTGTACCGTGGGTGTTGAATGAATAACTTCCTCGCCTATTGACCATGCAGGTGGTGTGAGAGGTAATCATCGGTGAACTGCTTTGAAAAGTACTGAAAACAAAGCTATGCATAAATCGCTGTTGTAAATTTTGAAAAGGCGCAAGGGGTAAAAACAAGGTAAAAGAGTTGGTACCATCCTATAGTTGACTGATGTCTTCTTCATTGTGCAAACAAAGATTTTGCTGTTATTCGTCGCTAGTTTCTTCATCCTAACAATCTTTACGAAGTTTCTTGACTGATATTCATGGACATCTCATTTCCCCATATGCAAAATGGGTCGAACAGTGGGTCTAAGCCTCTGACAGCAGGACCTACATGTGCAAGACCAAATTGTAAGAAACCTAAATATTAGAACGATTCCTGCAACTGCACAACAATGTGCCATTAGCCAAAGGACCATGCTTGAACAAACCTTGATGGTAAACCGTAGTGTCTCCCATTGTTTCCCTGCAACACACATAAGGAAGATCTTGATCAGGTTAACTGAGAGTTGCCGTACTATCAGTAGAATATGTATTGAGTACAACCAAATTCGATTGGTGTCACATGCATAACAATACAAAATTGTACCCACGGCAAATGAAAATCAAATTGCAGAACTGAACCAAATAGTTAAATGGAAAACATACCAAATGAACCAAAATAGTTAACTGAGCACGACATTGCAGAATAGAAACATGTACTAGAAGATAAGACAGTTAACAAAACAAAGAATGCTTGAGAACACTACTACGAAATGTAGCAATTGTTGGACCAAAGTGTTAACTGAACATTACATTTTAGAGGACCAAACTGTTAACTGAACATCAGATTGCATAGTAACATTACAGAGGACAAATCACTAGAAGGCACTGGCGGTGGCCTCGAGAAAACATCACGAGCTGTATTTTAAAGTAGACAACCGCGCGACAGTATCGACGGTGGACTCAAAGATGAGGTACTCCTCCAAGATCTGGCGGTCGACACGCATGTCAGCCATAGCGACCTCGTTCGCACGTGCGGCCGCATGCTACTCAGCTCCATGTTATACTACGTGTAAAATGGCTGTGGGCGGCGCTTAATTGGAGGAGGGGGGCAGTGATTTCGGTGGAAGGTGTCGCTCCGTCAGCCGGGGCATGTGGGACAGGAAAGGAGGAGGATGGTGTGGGTGGGGTGTGGATTACCTGACCATATAGACGAGGCCCCACAGCAAGAAGAAGGGTCGGCGGCGAGGAGGCCGCGCAGCAAGAAGAAGGGTCGCCGGCGAGGAGGCGGCGCTGCAAGAAGAAGGGTCGCCGGCGAGGAGGCGGCATTGCAAGAAGAAGGGTAGCCGACAAGGAGGCGGCGCTGCAAGAAGAAGGGTCACCGGCGAGGAGGCTGAGCTGACAGTAAGCAGCAGTGAAGGTTTGAACTTGGAAAGCAAGGAGGAACAGTGGAAATGTGGCTTTTGGTAGGAGGGAGGGGGCGGGGAGATAGATATTTCCGCGGTGGCCAAAAAATTTCGCTCGGTGCCGCGAGAAACTGGCGCGCAAGTGTGGTTCAAGTGGGGGCAATGGACTGTAGACGACGAAGCTTCCTGCGTAAGCCAGACAAGACGGTGCGCCAAGATATTTTATATCGCATCCCACACGATTCTTTCTAGTAAACCGGTTGTGGTGTACCTGGTTTTTTTTCATTATGTTTTGAAAGACAAAATGGTGTTATGGAGGGAAAGGATGGTGTTTGAATTGCTAGAACATTTACGTACAGTGAACATGCAACTAGTACATGAGTGTCGTGTTTAAATTTGGAATTATTCCGGGTTCGTTTGGCATTTTTATGCATTAATTGAGTTTCTGGACATTTAATGTGCATAATTCAAATTTGAACTACAAGCACATGCTCCAATGCACCAAAGTTTGCTGAAAAATCACATGTGTATCTTTGGGTGAATTTATAGGTCCCATGCAAGAAATGGGAATAAAATTCAAACATCTAGGTGTCGTGGCTCAGCCGGAATGATTGAGGAACTTGGTTTTTTAATTCCTGTAAATCCAAAACACGGCTGAAAATCATGAAACTTGGCATGGTGTCATGACCTGGCACCAACATGCTGCGGTAAATTTTTTGGCTGAATTGGGACAAGCTTTGGTGTAAGCTTCTTGCAAACCAGAGCTTCCCTCAAGAAGGCTCCTGGTTCCGAGAGGGAACATGTCACCTCCGTGTGCGAAACGACATACGCACACTGCCTTCTCCCGCCTTAATTTTTTTACACAGGCAAATTAGACCAAATAGAAGTATCATGCTAAATTTTGGAATTATTCCGTGTTTGTTTGGCCTTTTTTATACATTAATTGAGTTTCTGGGCATTTAATGTGCATAATTCAAATTTGAACTACAAGCACTAGCTCCAGTGCACCATAGTTGTTTGAAAAATCACATGTGTGTCCTTAGGTGAATTTCTAGGTCCCATGCAAGAGATGGGAGTGAAATTCAAACATTTGGGCGTCGTGGCTCGGCCGGAAAGATTTAGAAACTTGGTTTTTTAATTCCTGTAATTCCAAAACATGCCTGAAAATCATGAAACTTGGCATGGTCTCATGACATGGCACGAACATGCTGCGGTAATTTTTTGGCCGAATTGGGACAAGCTTTGGTGTAAGCTTCTTGCAAACCGGAGCTGCCCTCAAGAAGGCTCGTGGTTCCGAGAGGGAACGTATCACCTCTGTTTGTGAAATGACATACGTACACTGCCTTCTCCCGCCTTAATTTTTTGCACATCTAGATTAGACCAAATAGAAGTACCGTGCTAACTTTTGGAATTATTTCGGGCTCGTTTATCCTTTTTTATACATTATTTGAGTTTCTAGGCATTTAATGTGCATAATTCAAATTTGAACTACAAGCACAGGCTCCAGTGCACCAAAGTTGTTTGAAAAATCACATGTGTGTCCTTGGGTGAATTTCTAGGT
The DNA here is from genome assembly GCA_021605145.1 of Aegilops bicornis. Taxonomy (NCBI): domain Eukaryota; kingdom Viridiplantae; phylum Streptophyta; class Magnoliopsida; order Poales; family Poaceae; genus Aegilops; species Aegilops bicornis. The sequence goes on along the minus strand of CM038674.1, from coordinate 587,710,026 downwards.
CTCATGCAAGAGATTGGAGTGAAATTCAAGCATCTAGGCGTCGTGGCTTGGTCGGAAAGCTTGAGAAACTTGGTTTTTTTAATTTCTGTAATTCCAAAACACGCCTGAAAATCATGAAACTTGGCATGGTCTCATGACATGGCACGAACATGCTGCGGTAATTCTTTTGGCCGAATTGGGACAAGCTTTGGTGTAAGCTTCTTGCAAACCGGAGCTTCCCTCAAGAAGGCTCGTGGTTCCGAGAGGGAACGTGTCACCTCCGTGTGCGAAACGACATACGTACACTGCCTTCTCCCGCCTTAATTTTTTTACTCAGCCATATTAGACCAAATATAAGTACCGTGCTAAATTTTGGAATTATTCTGGGCTCGTTTCTCTTTTTTTATACATTAATTGAGTTCCTGGGCATTTAATGTGCATAATTCAAATTTGAACTACAAGCACATGCTCGAGTGCACCAAAGTTGTTTAAAAAAATCACATGTGTGTCCTTGGGTGAATTTCTAGGTCCCATGCAAGAGATGGGAGTGAAATTCAAACATCTGGGCGTCGTGGCTCAGCCGGAAAGATTGAAAATGTGGTTTTTTAATTTCTGTAATTTCAAAACATGCCTGAAAATCATGAAACTTGGCATGGTCTCATGACATGGCACGAACATGCAGCGGTAATTTTTTTGGCCGAATTGGGACAAGCTTTGGTGTAAGCTTCTTGCAAACCGGAGCTTCCCACAAGAAGGCTCGTGGTTCCGAGAGGGAATGTGTCACCTCCATTTGCGAAACAACATACGTACACTGCCTTCTCCCGCCTTAAATTTTTTGCACATCCAGATTAGACCAAATAGAAGTATCGTGCTAAATTTTGGAATTATTCCGGGCTCGTTTCACCTTTTTTATATATTAATTGAGTTTCTGGGCATTTAATGTGCATAATTCAAAATTGAACTACAAGCACATGCTCTAGTGCACCAAAGTTGTTTGAAAAATCACATGTGTGTCATTGGGTGAATTTCTAGGTCTCATGCAAGAGATTGGAGTGAAATTCAAACATCTGGGTGTCGTGGCTCGGCTGGAAAGATTGATAAACTTGGTTGTTTAATTCATGTAATTCCAAAACACGCCTGAAAATCATGAAACTTGGCATGGTGTCATGACATGGCACCAACATGCTGCGGTAATATTTTTGGCCGAATTAGGACAGGCTTTGGTGTAAGCTTCTTGCAAACCGGAGCTTCCCTCAAGAAGGCTCGTGGTTCCGAGAGGGAACATGTCACCTCCGTGTGCGAAACGACATACGTACACTGCCTTCTCCCGCCTTATTTTTTTTACACAGCCAGATTAGACCAAATAGAAGTACTGTGCTAAATTTTGGAATTATTCTGGATTAGACCAAATAGAAGTCATTTTGGAACAAGTGTTGTCACGTTACAAATCGGAAACACATGTATTATTGAAACCGTGGGCGTTCGACTTACCAATTACGTGCGGCCACACATCCCCTTTTTTTATTGGCTAGGAGGTGTCGTGCAGGGTAGCTATTTGAGTACGTGAGGCGTGCGATCAGACCCCTGCGCGTGCTCATTGAGAGGAGAGCCCTTTGACCGCTACCCGCCGCGCACCTCCCTCCCAACGTCTCCATTAATGGCGCCCGAGCACCTGTTCTACGGCGTGGCTATATGTCTCACTGGACTGAGATTTAAGAGCGAAAAATGAAAATCTGAAAAGAAAGTTTTGCACGGATCTTGATGTAAGATCCGACGGACCTGTATAGCATCGACTGTGACTTATAGCAAGCATGATGAATATAAGGACGATGAAAGTGGATAATAATTGTCTTACATATTTAGAAACATAATTAAAAAAAGTCACATGCGGCAACGCCCGAAATACACAAGGGCAAAAGAAGAAGGAAGACAACGATCTAGCTCGCTGATATCTACTTTCTTCATGTGTTGCTGCAGGCCGAGGGAACTAGTCTCTGCGGCAAGTGGACGAGCTCTTTCTTGTCCATGATGCTGCTTGAGAGCATCCACGGATTCCTCCACCAGCCTTCTGCGCTCGATCCGCAGCTTGTTATTCTCGTCCATAAGTTTTTCGACGATGACGCCGGTCCTCTTCAACAAGGCAGTGGTCTGCTCCTGCTGCTCCACACTTCCGACGATCTTCACCCTCAGCAGGCCGCGCTCGACCCGGAGCTTCGCATTGCTCTCATTTAGTTGCCGGATGACATCGGTAGACTGTTCAAACGAGGCTTGCAGGCCATCCTGCAACCTTGCCCACCTGGAGATCTGATCCATCTGCCTATGGAAGAGGGCACGCATGCGCCTATAAGAGTCCTCGCCTGCCTGCGAGGCATTTTCCCAGGCCGCCGCGGCAAGGGAGGACATCTTCTGCAATCAGCGGCGGCAGACTCTCTTCGCTTCTGTGGCGGCGGACCCGATCTGCTGCATCGACGGAGCGGCGGGTCCTCAGTGCTGCTTCGGCGGCGCAGCGGGACCTCTCTGCTGCTACGGCCATGCAGCGGGACATGTTGGCTGCTATCGCAGCGAGGCGGGACATCTCTCGTGCTCCCGCTTCCAGGCTCGCCTTTCCCTGGTGGCAATCTCTCGACCCAGAACTCACGCTGGCCATGGCGGACGCAAGGGGACGATGATGAATGACTTGTTTGTTTTTGACTTTTTGTGGATGGGGAGTTGATGAGGAATGTGCAGTCATCTTGGAGTAGTAGTATTTACAACCACGTTGTAATACGCTCCTAAGTGGGAAACCGTTTAAGTTTTGACCGGTGTGAACAGGCTTGCAATTTGGAATGTGACGGGACGCATGCTCAAAATTTACTGACGGTTATAAGTGCGGCACTATTCCTTGAAGGCATAACGTGGGCACGTACGCCTTCTCAGCCGCTTACGTGGCGTTTGCACCATAGGGTGCACCGCAATAGGCAATGTCAGCACACGTCTTTTAATTAGAATGGGTGTGCATGTCTAGCGCACACATGTTGATCTATCTAACTGTTTCAGTTTGTTGTGGATAATCGCAAACAGTTCATCCATGTGAAGTGTATGCCATCAATCGCAGACACTTTGATCTGGCTTACCCGTTTACGCTCATTGCCTAATCGCAAACAGTTAATCCTTCTGAAGTGTATGCCCTTAATCACACACACCTTGATCTGGCTGACCGTTTCTTTTGTGTTGCCTAATCACAAACAGTTCATCTGAGTGAACCGCATGCTGTATATCGCACGCACCTTTATCCGGCTGCCCGTTTCTTTTGTGTGGCCTAATCACAAGCAGTTCATCCGAGTGAACCGTATGCTCTATATCGCACACGCCTTCATCAGGCTGCTCGTTTCTTTTGTTCCGCCTCATCGCAAACAGTTGATTGGACTGAACTGTATGCCTTGGATCGCACACGCAACTAAAATCTGAATTGTGTTTGATGCATCCTTCATCGCAAACGTTTTCACCTTTTTTGACGGTTTTCATACAACACCGTTTGCGATTATGGCATCGCACACAGTTTCTTGAAGGGTCTCTGATCGTAGTGTCGCGTTAGCAGCATCCTACAGTAGTGGTACTACTACTAAGCATGCATAGAAAGTAAATTAGTACAACTAATGTTTGGTTTTTCTAAAGTTTTTCAAACACACAAGAAGAAAACAAGAAAATAAATCTAAGCATGGATGATACAATGGAAAAGTGAGAACACCGACAAATAGAATGATATGTAGACATGAATTTAATGTCCATGAGAAACACGTACTCCCCCAAGCTTAGGCTTTTGGCCTAAGTTGGTAGTTGTTCAGTAGCCCAGAGGGTAGTAGTCGGCATGGTAGCTCACAGAGGCTCTTGGCGCGGATGTCTCGGCCTACCGTGCTGCCACCACTGCTGCGTTACGAGCTTGGGCCTCGCTCTCAAGAACAAAATATCTCCCCTTGTTGTGATAGTCAAAAAGAGCAAGCGCAGGCAAATAGGTGTGCACAACAGATGTTTGGTTAAACAATAGATTATAAGTGAAGTTATCAACCTTTCCCTTGAGAATCTTATGCTCTTTTAAGGTGTCAAAATTTAAATACTGTGTTGGTAGGATAGGATCAAAGGGCAAAGGTTAAACACCCAGCCCTTGTGCTAAACGCGTGGCGTAAATTCCACCATAGAACCAGCCATTGTTAGCGTTATGCTGAAGACTACGTGCAACAATGGCTCCAAGGTTATAATTCCTTTCACCAGTGAGAGCGGTGTGAATGAGGCTCAAGTCTGGTGCATAAAGTATGCTACAGTCTTGCTTGCCTACTATGCATTTCCTGTTAAATAATGCAAAATACTGAATTGCGAGAAAGTGAATGCTCTTTATTCTTCCTTCTCTCACTCCCCTTATTTCACCGTAACAAAGGCTAGTCAAGAAAGACTCAAACTCTACTTTTGGTGGCTCATCAAGCGAACCCCAAAATGGAAGTTTGCAATTGTAAGCAAAATTCTCCAGTGGAATAGTAAATGGATTATCATAAAGCATAAACGACACCCTAGACTCACATGGAAAATATTTAAATCCTTTAACAAATGATTTAGTGAGAAGTTGGCGTTGTTCACACTTATCTGAAAGGTAGGGACCGAGACCGGCATTGTGAACATATTGCTCAAATTCCTCCTTGATGCCTACACGCACCATATATTCATCACAAGTCCATAAGCATGTTTTGGTGGCGATATCTCGCGTGGAACTTTCACTTGGTTCAACATAAGACCGGCGAGCAGAACTGTCACTAGAAAATGCCCCCGAGGATCGTCTCCTCGGAGAACTCCTTTCAAATAGGTTCATCATGTCCGCGTACAATTTTCTGAAAATAAAAATTTTGGGGGCTGACAAAAATTTGTCAACAAAACTTTATGAAATTGATTGTAGCGACCCGACCTCAGACGGTCAAGTCTCTGTGCTCAGTGTCATCCCTAGATCGGTAATGCTGAGACACACAGTACTCGAAGGATTTATAAGAGAGTAGAAATCACACACTTATTACATCGAATGTCTCCAAAGGAGAACTTATTACAATAAATATGGCTTAAGACCATCTAAACACGATAACAGCAGAAGGCTTGGAAGATAAAGTGAGTCCATCAACTCCAATGGCATAGCTAAGTGCATGACAAACGACCTATGGCACCTTACTCGTCATCTGAAAAGTCTGCAATATGATACGTTGCAGCCCGAAACGGGTCAGCACATGGAATATGTTGGCAATATAACACAGTAGAGCAATCAACAAATAAATGCTATCACTACATGCATATATGGCTGGTGGAGGCTCTATGGTTATATGGTTTAAGCCAATTTTTCCCTACAGCAAAGGAATATATTTTATTTAACTATCATGGTAGTTGAAACATTGAGAATGGTACCCCCATATCAATCCCAATTAAAAGTAATTAACAACCCAACAAAATTAATTTAGAGTGATGAGATCAAATCAACAATTCAAGTACCAGATACTCAAGATTTCCATAACCGGGGACACGGCTAACCATGATTAGTTTATACACTCTGTAGAGGTTTGCGCACTTTTCCCCACAAGACTCGATCTCCTCCATTGGATTTCTCGCACTACATGGTGTTTGAGAAACATATGACCGAGACACAATCTTTCAGAAACATTAACTCTAACCCCGGGTAGACAGTACCAACCTACATCCCCTACATCTGCTAGCCTACCACTGGAAGAGGTCATGCAACATACTCGACTCTGCCAGAGCCCATAATGGCTTGTGGCTGCACACGGAAGTTTCTAGCATGAATAATCTTATGATCCCTTGGAGCCTGGGTGGCGGACCGTAGGAGGATCACACGGTATAACCCCGAGATCTCCTAGGACAACACTGGTATAACCCCAGGTGCCCAAACCAACAATCCACCCAGATGTGTATTAAAGTTGCCACCTTAAGCTGAACCATTAAATAAACAATCTCACATCTGTCATGGATACACTCAAACCCAATCCACGTCTACGAGCATAGCATAGCAATATAAGCAATACGTAGAAGTAACTCCCCAAGGGTTTGATAATAAAACAGGTAATAGGTTCTACCTCATCATCTACTTCCCAATACCCACAAGTTAATCACTTCCTAATCATGCAGTGTTTGAGGATTGTAACTAATGCATAAAAACTGGGTATGAAAAGAGTATGATCAATGTGTTACTTGCCTTGTCGACGATCCGCAAAACCTAGTGACTCGTAGTAGCACGCTTCGCACTCCGGGAATTCTATCACAAACAAACAATAGCATACTTAAGCAATCAAGCAAAGATGCACGGGTAAAACGCAAATAATAAGATCTAACCAGAAAGTTCAACTGAAGAACTCCGGTTTGCAAAAAGAATCAAATCAATCGGAGGAACAAAACTCAAACTGCGAAAGAAACAAGATCCGATTACTATTCTGGACTAAAGTCAAATTTTACAGTACCAAAATCTTGTTCAAGTTGGTTAAACAGAAATAGGGCTTCGAGATGAAGACCTAGGCGCTTGAATCGCCTGATTCCGATAAACGAGCGAGAAGTTATACTAAAACGAAAATCAGGGCAGAAATCGCGATCGAAAATAATCGCGGAAAAACCCTGGAAAAATAAAACTGACGAATAGGCTAACGAACGAACGTTCGCTGTCTGCAGCTAACGGGTGAAAACCGTTCGTTAAAACGAATGTACGAGCGGGCGTTCGCTAAATAACTAAACCGAAAAAAAACCGATCTAAAATAAAATAACCAAAGGTTTCTAAAAAACATCTGATTTTCTAACGAAAATCAAGGCTACTCGGACGACGTGGCGTGGCGGCAATGGGCAACTCGGCAGGCGTCCGGCAGGTCGGGCGGCGGCGGGGTTGATGGCAGCATGAGTTAGGGTTAGGGTTTCGGCGGTGAGGCTGGTGGTGGGCTGCGGGGTCGGGGGCGCGGCTTATAAGGCCCGGGGCGGCGGGAGTCCGCGTCGCCCACGGCCCGTAAGTCGGTTCAAACTTTTTAAAAAAAAAATATTCCGACGCGCAGAAAAACGAAGAAAAGAAATACTAAACGGACTCCAAAAATCCCGAAATAAATTGTCTCCGTCCTCTAAAAATATAGCGGATAAAGTGAACATTTATTCGGGCCTCTACTACAACTTTGAAAACACATATTTTTCCCAATTCAAACAAAATTGCAATAAAATCCAAATAAAATTTATTTATTGATTTTAATATTTTTCCTCCAATATTTCATTTATTTTGGAGAAGTCATATTATCTCTTCTCATATATTTTAATACGAAATTTTTTCGGAGAGAAATATTATTAAAACCAAAATGATTCATGTTTCCATATTTGTGAAAATTCAAATATGAAAAACGTGAAATCCCCAACTCTCTCCGTGGGTCCTTGAGTTGCTTAGAATTTCGAGGATAGTGAAACGAAATACAATAAAATATGATATACATGAATGACCTATGTATAACATTACAAATTGAAAATTTGGGATGTTACAAACCTACCCCCCCTTAAGATGAATCTCGTCCTCGAGATTCGGGTTGGCTAGAAATAGGTGTGGGTGGTCTTTGGGTAGATCATCCTCTCGTTCCCAGGTGGCTTCGTCCTCGGTATGGTGGCTCCACTGAAGTTTGCAAAACTTGATAACTTTGCTGCGAGTAACTCGGCTGGCAAACTCGAGAATCTTAACTGGTTTCTCCTCATACGTCAAATCACTATCCAACTGAATTGCTTGCAGGGGCACTGTATCTCTCAGAGGAATATCGTCCATCTCTGCATGGCACTTCTTCAACTGGGAAACGTGAAACACATCATGAACTCCTGACAGTCCTTCGGGTAACTCCAATTTGTAGGCAACCTCTCCCATGCGTTTGAAAACTCGGTATGGTCCTACAAATCTCGGGGCTAACTTTCCCTTAACTCCAGAGCGTTTAACACCTCGTAGGGGTGACACTCACAGATATGCTCTGTCTCCGACTTCATAAACTACCTCCTTGCGTTTTGAATCTGCATAACTCTTCTGTTTGGACTGGGCTACCTTCAGTCTATCTCGAATCAGCTTAACCTTCTCTTCGGACTCCTTAATCAAATCCGGTCCAAACAACTGGCGGTCTCCAACTTCATCCCACATCAATGGTGTTCGGCATCTTCTTCCATACAGGGCTTCGAAAGGTGCCATCTTCAAACTGGCCTGGTAGCTGTTGTTGTATGAGAACTCCTCGTAGGGCAAGTTGTCATCCCAACTAGATCCGTAATCTAATGCACAAGCTCTTAACATGTCCTCCAGAATCTGATTGACTCTCTCGGTCTGTCCATCGGTCTGCGAGTGAAAAGCTGTACTGAACTCCAGCCTGGTTCCCAAAGTCTGTGCAGCTGGTGCCAAAACTTTGAAGTAAACTGTGTTCCTCTATCTAATACGATGGTCCTCGGAACACCGTGCAGACATATGATCCTAGTCATATATATCTTGGCCAACTTTGCGCTTGTATAGGTGGTTTTCACTGGGATAAAGTGGGATACTTTGGTCAAATGATTCACTACTACCCAGATAGAATCATATCCCGATCGGGTCCTGGGTAATCCGGTGATAAAATCCATGCCAAGCTTGTCCCACTTCCATTCGGGTATCAGCATAGGTTGTAGTAGTCCTGCTGGCTTCTGATATTCTGCCTTCACTCTTTAACATACATCACATACGGCTACATACTCGGCAATATCCTTCTTCATACCAGTCCACCAGAAATGCTCCTTCAAATCCAAATACATCTTAGTGTTTCTGGGGTGTATCGAGTATGGTGAGTCATGAGCCTCCTGTAGTATCAACTTCCCGATCTCTGCATTATTGGGCACATATATACAGTCCTCAATCCACAAGGTGTCGTGCTCATCGTCATGAAAACCCTTGGCTTTTCCTTCACTCATCTTTTCCTTTATTTCAGCAACTTCTTTGTCATCCTTATGAGCTTCTCTAATCTTTTCCAATAATGTTGACTGAATCTCCAATGTTGCAACAAAACCTCTAGGAACTATTTCCAAACGAAGCTCCCTGAGATCTTCTGCTAACTCCTTGGGCATTCCTCCGCTCATGAGGGTATTGACATAACTCTTCCGGCTCAAAGCGTCTGCTACGACATTGGCCTTGCCCGGATGATAGTGCAACTTCATATCATAATCCTTTATGAGATACAACCATCTCCTCTGCCTGAGGTTCAGCTCCTTCTGTGTGAAAATGTACTTCAAACTCTTGTGATCCGTGTACACATCACAACGGTTTCCAATAATAAAATGTCTCCAGGTCTTGAGCACATGCACTACGGCTGCTAACTCCAAATCATGCGTGGCATAATTCAACTCATGCGGTCGAAGTTGTCGTGAGGCATATGAAACAACCTTTCCGTCTTGCATAAGTACTCCTCCAAGTCCTAAGTGAGAGGCGTCGCAATACACTTGGAAATCCTTGCATATATCCGGCAAAATCAGCACTGGGGCTGTAGTCAAACGTTTCTTCAACTCCTGGAAACTTGCTTCACATTCTTTAGTCCAATGGAACTTGGTGTCCTTCTTCAACAACCCCGTCATGGGCTTCGCAGTCTTAGAAAAAATCTCAATGAATCTCCGATAGTATCCCGCGAGTCCAAGAAAACTGCGGATCTCTCCAACTGAGGTGGGTGCCAACCACTCAGTGACTGACTGAACCTTGGTAGGATCCACTGCTATACCTTCTCCCGATATAACATGTCCAAGAAATCCAACTTCCTTCAACCAAAACTCACATTTGCTGAACTTGGCATATAACTGATGTTCCCTGAGCTTCTCGAGAACTAAACGCAAATGCTCCTTGTGTTCCTCTTCATTCTTCGAGTATACCAAGATATCATCAATGAACACCACGACAAACTTATCCAAGAACTCCATGAACACCTTGTCCATCATGCTCATAAAACAGGCAAGGGCGTTGGTCAGTCCAAATGACATAACTGTATACTCATATAACTCATACCTCGTGGTAAAAGTTGTCTTAGGTATATCCTTTTCTCGAATCTTGATACGTCTCCAACGTATCTATAATTTTGATTGCTCCATGCTACTTTATCTATTGTTTTGGACTATAATGGGCTTTATTTTCCACTTTTATATTATTTTTGGGACTAACCTATTAACCGGAAGCCCAGCCCAGAATTGCTGCTTTTTGCCTTTTTTAGTGTTTCAAGAAATGTCAATATCAAACGGAGTCCAAATGGAATGAAACCTTGAACGTGATTTTCTCACCGAGCGTGATCCAGAGACTTGGACCCTCGCCAAGGAACATCGGAGGCGGTCACGAGGGTGGGCGTGCCCCCCAGGCGCGCCCACGCCTCGTGGTCCCCCGATGCTCCACCGACGTACTCCTCCCTCCTATATATACCTACGCATTCAAACGATCGAGAACAGGAGCCAAAAACCTAATTCCACCGCCGCAACTTCCTGTATCCACGAGATCCCATCTTGGGGCCTGTTCTGGAGCTCCGCCGGAGGGGGCATCCACCACGGAGTGCTTCTACATCAACACCATAGCCTCTCCGATGACTTCAGACCTTCGTGTCCATAGCTAGTAGCTAGATGGCTTCTTCTCTCTTTTTGGATCTCAATACAATGTTCTCCCCCTCTCTCGTGTAGATCTATTTGATGTAATCTTCTTTTTGCGGTGTGTTTGTTGAGATCGATGAATTGTGGGTTTATGATCCAGCTTATCTATGAATAATATTTGAATCTTCTCTGAATTCTTTTATGTATGATTGAGTTATATTTGCAAGTCTCTTCGAATTATCCATTTGGTTTGGCCAACTAGATTGGTAGTTCTTGCAATGGGAGAAGTGCATGGCTTTGGTTTCAATCTTGCGGTGTCCTACCCAAAGGATGTAAAGGGTTGCAAGGCACGTATTGTATTGTTGCCATCGAGGATAACAAGATGGGGTATTTATCATATTGCATGAATTTATTCCTCTACATCATGTCATCTTGCTTAAGGCGTTACTCTATTTCCGGCACATACATTTCGATTTCCTTGGTCAACAGAAGTCACCTTTTCTTTTTAACTTAATACTCTAGATGCATGCTGGATAGCGGTCGATGAGTGGAGTAATAGTAGTAGATGCAGAATCGTTTCGATCTACTTGTCTCGGACGTGATGCCTATATACATGATCATACCTAGATATACTCATAACTATGCTCAATTCTCATCAATTGCTCAACAGTAATTTGTTCACCCACCGTAGAATACTTATGCTCTTGAGAGAAGCCACTAGTGAAACCTATGGCCCCGGGTCTATTCTCATCATATCAATCTCCATCACTTTTATACTTGCTTTGTTTTACTTTGCCTTTTACTTTTCACTTTGCATCTTTATACCAAAAATACCAAAAATATTATCTCTATCGGATCTCACTCTAAGTAAGTGACCGTGAAGGGATTGACAACCCCTAATCGCGTTGGTTGCGAGTAGCTATTGCTTTGTGCAGGTACGAGGGACTTGTGCGTGGCCTCCTACTGGATTGATACCTTGGTTCTCAAAAACTGAGGGAAATACTTACGCTACTGTGCTGCATCATCCTATCCTCTTCGGGGAAAACCAACGCAAGCTCAAGACGTAGCAAATCTTCAGATAGTGGTAACCTGATCGCAGATCAATCTTTGAAAACACTTTAGCTCCTTGCAACTGGTCAAACAAATCATTGATCATGGGAAGTGGGTACTTGTTCTTGATTGTTACTTTATTCAACGCGCGATAATCAACAACCATTCTTAATGATCCATCCTTCTTCTCAACCAAGAGCACTGGGGCTCCCCATGGTGACGAGCTTCGTCGAATGTAGCCTTTCTCCAATAACTCCTTAATCTGCTTCTTAATCTCCTCCAGATCATTTGCGGGCATCCGGTATGGTCTCTTTGATATCGGTCCGGTGCCTGGCATCATCTCTATCAAAAACTCGATGTCTCGATCCGGCAGCATGCATGGTAACTCCTCTGGAAATACATCTGGGTAATCCTTCACGGCAGGCACTTCCTCCTGAACAACTCCCGTGAGAGAATTTACTTGAGTCCTTCTAGGCGCATGCCTAGATACATACTTGATCCTTTTTCCCTCTAGGGTGGTGAGTAGAATAGACCTACTAGCATAGTCAATGTTACCTCCATACTTCGACAACCAATCCATCCCTAGTATCACATCCAAACCATGTGATTCCAAAATTACTAGGTCTGAGGGGAAAACATGGCTACCAATGGTTAAGGGTATCTGATCGCACCATCGGCTGGCCATATACTCCGCACCAGGTGAGCTCACTAGCAAGGGTGTCCTAAGGGCTAAGGTGGGTAACTTAAATTTGTCCAAAAATCCCCTTGAAATGTATGAATGCGATGCACCAGTATCAAATAAAAGAAGGGCGGTAAATGACTTAACCAAAAGCTTACCGATAACTACATCGGGCTGCTCTTCAACCTCCTCCACGCTCACGTGGTTCACTTGTCCCATGTTGAAAGGGTTGGGCTTCTTCCCAGCGCTTCCATTGCCATTTTCGTTCTTCAATTCTGAACAATCATTGGCGTAGTGCCCAGTCTTCCCGCACTTGAAACAGGTAATGTGACTTTGATCCTTCTTGGCGGGTGTAGCTGGGTTAGAGCGGTTCTGATTGCTGCCCGCTCCATTCCCGTTTCCATTCTTGGGGCCATTGTGGTTATGCGTACTTCCTCCATTGTGAGTGTGGCCTCCATGATTATGGGTATATCCTCCCGAGTTCTGGGTTAAACGAGGCTTCTGCTGAGCTCCAGAAATGTACTTTCCTTGTCCATACTTCCTTTTGCGGCTCTCAGTTTGCTGCTGCTTCCCTTCAATCATAAGAGCCTTATCTACCAACTCCTGGTAGTTGTTAAATGTTGCCACCATCAACTGCATGTTCATCTCATCATTCAGCCCTTCCATAAACTTCTCCTGCTTCACGGCATCTATGGCCACATCATCAGGGGCATAACGAGATAGCTTACTAAACTCATCTATGTACTGAGCCATAGTACGATTTCCCTGGCGCAAGTTTCAAAACTCACGCTTCTTCATGCTCATAGCTCCAGTTGAGACATGGGCTGTGTGGAATGCTTGCTGAAACTGATCCCAAGTGATATTGGCTACAGGGAAAGTGGATGTGTAATTCTCCCACCATGATGCTGCTGGTCCATCCAATTGGTGTGCGGCAAAACGCACATTTTCAGCATCAGTGCAACCTGCGGTGGTCAATTCCCTTCCAATCTTGCGTAACCAGTCATCCGCAACTATTGGCTCGGTGCTACTGGAAAACACCGGCGGCTGCAACCTCAGAAAACAGGCTAAATTATCAACTGGTGGTGGTGGTGGCGGGTTGTTGTTGTTGTTGTTGTTGCCTTGGTTCTGGACTAATATCTGCATCAAGGCATTCTGCTGCTGGATCAACTGGGTGATCTCTGGTGGGAAGACAAATCCGGTATCACGTCTCAAAGGCATCTTATGGGTTTAGAGGGGAGAGATTAGAATAGAATGAGGTCTAGTGAGGAAACACTACCCATATGCACATGAGACAAACACAATCATATCATATCACTCAATCAATCAAGCAAGGACATATAATCGGTCTAGAACTATCGTTACAAAAGTGCTCGGACTACTACTATATACATGGGGGAATACTACTAGTTATATGGTGGTCATCTAGAAATATTGATCGGTGGAAGACTCCATGATGTCCGCTCCAGCTTCGTCTTCATAATCATCATCACTACCGTCAGGGTCGGAGTCGGTGTCGTCGATGATGATGTAGTCTTCAGGATGAATTTCCTTGGGTTCGTCGTCTTCTCCTCCTGGCGCGGGATCTTCCATGAATACTCCTAGCTTTCTTGTTAGGTTGTCATTCTTCTCCACGAGTATCGTCATTTCCTCCTCATATCCATCGCGTGTAGACTTGAGTTCCTCCTCTAGCTCCATGTTTCTGGTCATAGCCTTCTTCAAATCTATCATGCTTGCGCACATCTGGTTCTCTTGGCGTCGAAGGTGCTGGTTTAACTCCTGGATGAAAGCGGCAATGGACCTGCCCTTCCTGGTGCTAATCATCTCCCATTGCTCATCTCGGCGCCCACATATCTTGTAGATAGTGTCCTTCAGCTCCTGCTTGTAGACTTCTCCAATACATCCCATAGTAATGTGGGCTGCCATGCTTTTGCCTAAACTCCAGGTTGGTGCATCAAAGGAAAACTCTATGGGCTCAGTGACTGGCGTGAACGTCCTTCCTGGAACTCGAACTCGAATCATCCAGCGCTCCTCTTCTAGTAAGGTAGCGGTGTAGGTCCCGGTGAAGCTTGGTTTTCAGATGTTCAGGTACCTAGTGACTTCCTTCAAGTGTCGACCAAAGGGTGTGTCTTCATCTGGTTGTGCAAACTTGTTCCTTGCGTCCGCCATCCTAAAGAGTAGAAAATGGAGAGGAGTCAGAAATGTGTAGAGAAGAGTGACCTATGGCTTTTCTTAGTGGTCGTGTCCTACATTCAGCGTGTGCTCTGATACCATCTTGTAGCGACCCGATCTCAGACAGTCAAGTCTCTGTGCTCAGTGTCATCCCTGGATCGGTAATGCTTATACACACAGTACTCGAAGGATTTATAACAGAGTAGCAATCACACACTTATTACATCGAATGTCTCCAAAGGAGAACTTATTACAATAAATATGGCTTAAGGCCATCTAAACACGATAACAGCGGAAGGCTTGGAAGATAAAGTGAGTCCATCAACTCCAACGGCATAGCTGAGTGCATGACAAACGACCTATGGCACCTTACTCGTCGTCTGAAAAGTCTGCAACATGATATGTTGCAGCCTGAAATGGGTCAGCACATGGAATATGCTGGCAGTATAACACAGTAGAGCAATGAACAAATAAATGTTAGCACTACGGGCATATATGGCTGGTGGAGGCTCTATGGTTATATTGTTTTTGCAAAAAGCCATTTTTTTCCTACAACAAAGGAATATATTTTATTTAACTATCATGGTAGTTAAAACATTTAGAATGGTGCCCCCATCTCAATCCCAATTAAAAGTAATTAACAACCCATCAAAATTAATTTAGAGTGATGAGATCAAATAAATAATTCAAGTACCATATACTCAAGATGTCCATAACCGGGGACAGTTTATACACTCTGCAGAGGTTTGCGCACTTTTCCCCACAAGACTCGATCTCCTCTATTGGATTTCTCGCACTACATGGTGTTTTAGAAACGGATGACCGAGACACAGTCTTCCAGAAACATTAACTCTAACCCCGGGTAGACAACCTACATCCCCTACATCTGCTAGCCTACCACTGGAAGAGGTCATGCAACATACTCGACTATGCCAGAGCCCATAATGGCTTGTGGCTGCACACGGAAGTTTCTAGCATGAATAATCTTATGATCCCTTGGAGCACAGGTGGCGGACCGTGGGAGGATCTGCAGTATAACCCGAGATCTCCTAGGACAACACTTTGGTATAACCCCAGTGCCCAAACCAACAATCCACCCGATGTGTATTAAAGTTGCCACCTTAAGCTGAACCATTAAATAAACAATCTCACATCATCATGGATACACTCAAACCCAATCCACGTCTACGAGCATAGCATAGCAATATAAGCACAACGTAGAAGTAACTCCCCAAGGGTTTGATAATAAAACAGGTAATAGGTTCTACCTCATCATCTACTTCCCAATACCCACAAGTTAATCACTTCCTAATCATGCAGTGTTTGAGGATTGTAACTAATGCATAAAAACTGGGTATGAAAAGAGTATGATCAATGTGTTACTTGCCTTGTCGACGATCCGCAAAACCTAGTGACTCGTAGTAGCACGCTTCGCACTCCGGGAATTCTATCGCAAACAAACAATAGCATACTTAAGCAATCAAGCAAATATGCACGGGTAAAACGCAAATAATAAGATCTAACCAGAAAGTTCAACTGAAGAACTCCGGTTTGCAAAAAGAATCTGTAGCGACCCGACCTCAGACGGTCAAGCCTCTGTGTATCTGTGCCATCCCTGGATCAGTATGCTGGCACACACAGTACATCAATGTATATATCAAAGTGCAATCACATGTATAAATAACGTAAAATGATATATACCTCATAATACTCAGCGGAAACAATCAAAGCGGGTGTGGAGTCCCATCAACGCCATCGGCAGGTTGAGTGTAGACCGTAACCAGATCGTAACTCTTACTCGTCGAGGAAATATCTGCAACATGATACGTTGCAGCCGTGTAGGTCGATTACATTGAATGTACCGGCAAGATCACAATATGAGAAAACAGATGATAAAACTATACTATATGCAATATGGCTTTATGGCTCAGATCTGAGTTTTGTTTTGCGTAAAAGCTGATTTTATTTTACCTACATCAAAGGAATAGAATGAAGTCTCAGTACTTAGGAGTTTTCTATCATGACATGGTTCCGCCAACCGATGTCTCATAACCCAAAATCATCATATGTTGCCCACAATTAAGTTATCAATCCGGTGTTGAGAGTTCCGAAATAGATCCAAGTCCAGATGCTCAAATTGTCCGTAACCGGGGACACGGCTAATCGATTAGGTTTATAACCCTCTGCAGAGGTTTGTACACTTTACCCGCAAGATTCGATCCTTCTCTTTACGTTCTCGCACTTCAGGGTGTTTGAGAACAAGATGACCGAAACATGGTCTTCCAAAGAGTTCCTCTGACCACTGTCCGGTACCCATCCGATCCTACCGTTCTTCTACATCTGCTAGTACCGTCCCAGCCAGAGTCACCACTAAGGTCAACCAAGCGAGCCCATAATGACTTGCGGTTGCACGGGTAAGCTTCCAAGGCGTGAAGTATTCTTCCGTCTCTTTGAGTCTGGGTGAAGCTTTCACGAGATGTCATGGCGCTTCTCCATGCATCCCGGCCAACCACTGGTTTCTCGGGGCTGCCCGTCAACCGTCCTTCACCCAAGAGTGTGTATTGAAATCCTGTCTCAAGTCTTGATGTCTTGAGGTCTTGAAGATGCAGTCCTTGCAGATTTCCATCACGGAGTTGTCGTCATTGACGTAGAGCCTCCATTCTCACACCACTCCGAGCACTCATACCAAACCCCGTCTACTATAGCGTAGCATTAAAATGAATAACGTCCGGGCTTGGTAACAGGGGTGGGTTCCTACCTCATGCATACTACTCAACTACAAGGATTCAATAGCACTACGAGGGTGGTTGCAAAGGTGCCACTAAATGCAATAAAACATAGGTATGAAATCAATGATCAAAGTGAACTTGCACGGTTGACGATCTTGAAAGAAACTAGGGTTTCAGAGTAGCAATCTTCGCACTCGGGAAATTCTACCGAGGCAAACAATAACTATAATAAGCACATAACATAACATCACTTAACACAATAACATAACAATAGCAACATAACACAACAAAACAACCAAACCAAATCCAAAAGAAAAACTCAAAGAAAGGCCACTCAAGTTTCCTACTTCAACAAATAACAAAATAGTTTTATATCATAAGAATTTTCTAACATAACCTAATCATGGTTTTAAGTTAACTAAACAGAAAAGGATTCACTAAGCAACTAGGAGCAAAAGAATTAATTTAAAAGCTATTATAAAACTCATAATAGGCCTAATCCAATTTCTATTAAGAAAAATAATTTAAAACTTTTATTAATTATAATTAAAAGTTCATCTACTAGAATGACAGAAACTAACCTAGAATAACTAATCACAAGTTAAGAATAAATTAATTTACTAATTAATTTATTAGGAAAACAGGAACTAGTTAATTAATTAGGATTAATAGGATTCTGTCTAAAACTATTTATTTATTAATCCTAAAATACCCAAGTTAATTTCTAGGGTTTGGCAATGTCAAAATAAAGTGATGGCAAAAAGAATCATGTAAAAATAATTTTTCTAACTAAAGTTATAGCAGATTTGCTATTCTGACTAAAACAATATTAAAGCATTTGTAAATATTTTTAACATATCTAAATATATATTTTTCAGAAACTACATAAAATTTGCAATCCAACAAAAAAATAATCACTCAAAAATATTAAACAGAATAAAAGATATACATTTTTGAAATTTGAAACAAATCGGCTAAAACAGAAAATCAAAATAAAAGAAAAAAGCCTAACGGGCCTATACTGTGCCCTGAGCGTAATTTAGTCTAAATGGGCCTCGGGTTAAAATTAAAAACGGGCCGGCTATTTGATTAAAACCCTAACTAATAAACCGGACGAACCGGCCGGTTCTTTTAATAAAATCATACCCCTTCGGGGGTTCTAATCGTGGCCGTTGATCCAGATCGGACGGGGAAGGTGGTTCCCGGCGACGTACCGGAGTCCGGCGACGGCGGCGGCGGCGGAGGGAGTGCGTCGAGGCTTCCGGGCGTCGGTGAGCTCGAGGGAGTCGCCGTCTTGGGGTGGAGGCCGGTGAGGAGTTCGGTGGGGTCGGGGAGCTTAGGGAGGGCTAGGCGTCGTCGTGGCGACAATGGCGTGAGGAGATGCTCGGGTCTCCCATGGCACGAAAGCGGAGGGAGAGGAGGTCTGGCGAGGCGAGAAGCAGGGGTGCGGGAGGCGGCTTTATAGCCAGGGGTCGTCGGGGATCGGGAGGATCGGGCGATCGGGATCCCGGATCTTCGGGATCCGCGATCTCCATGAGGTAGGCGTGGCGTGGGGCGGGGAAGAAGAGGGTGGGTCCAGGCGTGAGAGAGAGAGAGAGAGGCGAGGCGATCGGGTGGCCGATCGGAAGAGGGTTCAGCGAGGGGAGAGAGAGAGGAGCTGGGCCGGCTGGCGCCAGTGGGTCAAGCTAGTGGGCACTGGCCAGTGGGGTTCGGCTGGCTGGGCTGGGGTGGGCGCGCCAAGAGGGTTTTTTTAAATTAAAACAAAACAAAAATAAAACCTAAACTATAAATAATTTATATAGGGTATATATATACCAAAATGATCAGGAATATTCCCTTTCATTTGAACATTTTTCCAAAGTCAAAATCCAAACTTCATAAAAATCTATTTTTATCAAATTCAAATAAATTTCAGATTTGAATCCAAATCTTTTGGCATTGTTTCCTCTGATATTTTTGGAGTGTCATGTTTGTTCCTCTCATACTTTTGATCAAGTATTTATCAGGCTTAGTTTTTGAAATGTTTCCCACATGCCAAAGTTTGAAATTCAAATTCAAAACTCAAAATTTTAAAGAGGGTTTCAAAGCACTTTCAAATGATTTTCAACTTGATTCATTATAACTTCCAACTCCTATTTCATATAATTGAAGAAGTCATTTTATCTTCCCTCATGAAAATCATTGAGTTGCATAAAGCTTTGGATTTGAAAACTTCCCAAATGAAATTCAATTCTTTTTCCAAAACCCTATTTATTTCAAAATGGAAGAAGTCATGTCATCTTCACTTCTAGGTTTTTTTGGTGTTGCAATGAACTTGAGTTCAATTGGGATTCAAAAATGCAAGATGGAAAGTTTGGGAAAGTCATTTCATTCCCTCTCATTCAACTTTCAAAAGTTTCAACTTCCACTCAATTCCATTCAATCAATCAGTCAAACAATCAGAAAACAACCATAGTTATTTATTTTTTATAACATTCCAAAATTTAGAGTTTTGGGATGTTACAAACCTACCACACTTAAAATGAATCTCGTCCTCGAGATTCGAAGAGGCTAGCAAGAAAAGGTTAGGGGTTGGGGGTCTCCTAGCAAATGTTCTGCAGTCGAGAAAGGTCGTGGGCTACCACACTTAAAATCAAGGTTACGGTTCCAATAAACTCAGATACTTCCTGCTGGAGTCTTGACAATGTATGTATCTTCACATATCTTACAATAACTCCTTCATTAACGCTCTTACATTAGGAGCGTAAAGTTTTCCTCGAAACCTTGGGTCGGTTCTTCAAAGTTGTGGTTCGTCGAGACTGGATCTTCTTAGTCGATAGGTCCGTGTCCATTCTAGACAGCTATCGAAATACTCATGGTGGTCTACAATTTATGGTTTCTCTTGCGAGAAAGCGGTGCAGGTTGAACCTCACCGTATAACCTACGTTTGGCAACAAGCGCCATGTATATGGGTTTATCATCATACCACTCTAAGGCTTAAGCAAGGCTTCAACGAGCGTCGTCACTTTACTATGGGTAAGTCTCTCAGATTTACCATTCCAAATAGCAGGAGCGAAAGATACGAGTAAGTCGGTATGGTGATCAATCCATTCCGCACCCGGATCATTACCCTGTATAAGGTTTGGCGAATCTCGTATTCTAACACTCGGTCATTCTCACAAGCATTGCAGAATTTCTCTTGTTCTGGGTTCGAGTAATTCCATGGTTTCTGCAAGCCAAACAAAACATCTATCGTTACTTCACCACTCTCAGGTTTTTGCGTAACCTCCTACGAAACGTATCTTTGATTGGATCACAGATTCTTCCAAATTTATTCCTTTATCAAGGTTACAATGGTTCCTTCTCAAAATCCTGGGCCTGTGGGTTATGGCCCTCTTCAACACTAGTGCAGCTTTAAATCATCCTTGGAGTAACTCTCTTGTTACACCTCCTTAAATCCAGTAGTACTCTGTTTCTTCGTACCATCATATCAAAAGCAAAATTCCAACTTTTTTTTCCTTCGAACTACAGTCCGTGGAATATATATTTTCTTATCCATTAGTCTAGTCTTCTTCACAGGGTACTACCACCCTGAAATTCACAAATCCATCCATAGACCAGATTTCTCATATCCTCGAAAATGGTCAAAATCTTTGTTCACAGAGTAACAACCCATAAAATTCAACATATGGAATCATCACACCTTAACTTTATTGATTCATGCATTCATTACAATCTCGAGAACCCATTACATAGCTCAACTCATCGAACTCATGAAAATGAAATTGCTTTCTATTACTCTTGTTTCCAATATCAAAATTCCAACTACTCAACTCCGACTTTCATCTTGTCGGGACATTTAGTAGCATAATGTCCTGCTTCCTTGCAATGAAAACACATAACTTTCGATAAGTCTTTGGGCTTCTTGGAGATGGTGCCTGCTCCTTGAGTTCCTTGCTTCCTTTCGAGACAATGATTGGCATAATGCCCGACGTCCTTACATTCAAAAGCAGGTAATATGACTCTTGTCCCTCTTTGCAGGAATTGGGTTGTACCGAGGGTGTCTTTGTTTTCTCTTCTTGGGTTTCTTCGTCTGATCAAACCTTCTATTCCCCTGTGGATCAAACTCTATTGCTTCAGGGAAGTATCCGGATACTCTTTTCTTTCCTTGGTGCAATCTTGTGAAAATGTCCTTCTTCTCCACATGAATAGCAGGCATTGGAGTAAAATCTGTTGAGACCTTCTCCATCCGTGTCTTCAACACTTTCATTCATTACTGGTTCTTCTAGGTCTTCCTTGAGGGCTTCTTTCATTCCATCTTCCCGCTTCGAATAGTTCGTTGCAACCGTGGAGTAAATGTGACACTACACCGGTAGTGGGTGGTTCCTTCACACGTGAAGCAAGTCTCCGACTAGTTGGGCATTCCTCACTGGGTGTTTCTCCTCACAATGAGGGCATCCATCCTTGTGTTCCTCCTGGTGTGTCCTATTTCTCCGCAAATCCTGCAGCACAAGGTTTAATTCACGGTGTATCACGGTGCTTCCGGATAAGACGTGATCTCAACAGGGTCTTCTTGAAATCCTCCCAAGTTCTTGCTCCATTAAATCCTGTATGGCTTGATGCATTTTCCACGAGGTTGCAGCACTTTACGTAAAGAAATCTTGAAGAGCGTATTGGACCTCATACTTCCTTGAAACCAAATTGTTCCCGAAGTGATTCTCCATGTTACTCAAGATCCATAGCTCGCCTCCATTTGAAGTCTTGATCCGAAGAATATCAGTCCAACTTCATTCATCATCTATGGGGTTCAAGGGTTTTAGGGTGAGATGAGAGAGAGGTGGGGAGGGATATACACACAATACAAACAATAGTTTTTGAAGAAACAAGTTTTACTTTTGGGGCTGTCGGAAAACATCAAACAAATGACAGCTCACAAAATCATCGCATCTAACGTAAGTGTGTAACAGGGGTTTGGTCTTCTAAAGGTCAAATATTTCTTCAGGAACTTCAAATCTTCGGAGTCTTCAACTGTTGTAGCTTCTAATACATGGTGAAATCCTCTTTACTCTGAAGGGGTCATCAGTTCTCCGATATCAAATCCTTCTTGGGCGTCTTGATTGATCCTCCGGGTGATCAAAGGGTAAGGGTATATTCTAACTATTTGAGGTGAGAGGGTCTATTTGACAAATTCAGAAAAGATGAGAAGTAAGAGTCTTTTGTAAATAAAGTTTTGAGACATCCTGTCCTAAGGGCTTTTTCCGGTTTCTAGGGTCACGTCCTACAGTCAACATGTGCTCTGATACCATCTCTGTAGCGACCCGACCTCAAACGGTCAAGCCTCTGTGTATCTGTGCCATCCCTGGATCGGTATGCTGGCACACACAGTACATCAATGTATATATCAAAGTGCAATCACATGTATAAATAACGTAAAACTGATATATACCTCATAATACTCGGCGGAAACAATCAAGCGGGTGTGGAGTCCCATCAACGCCATCGGCGGGTTGAGTGTAGACCGTAACCACTGTATCGTAACTCTTACTCGTCGAGGAAATAATCGCAACATGATACGTTGCAGCCGTGTAGGTCGATACATTGAATGTACCGCAAGATCACAATATGAGAAAAGCAGATGATAAAACTATACTATATGCAATATGGCTTTATGGCTCAGATGTCCGAGTTTTGTTTTGCGTAAAAGCTGATTTTATTTTACCTACATCAAAGGAATAGAATGAAGTCTGTACTAAGGAGTTTTCTATCATGACATGGTTCCGCCAACCGATGTCTCATAACCCAAAATCATCATATGTTGCCCACAATTAAGTTATCAATCCGGTGTTGAGAGTTCGAAATAGATCCAAGTCCGGATGCTCAAATTGTCCGTAATCGGGACACGGCTAATCGATTAGGTTTATAACCCTCTGCAGAGGTTTGTACACTTTACCCGCAAGATTCGATCCTTCTCTTTACGTTCTCGCACTTCGTGGTGTTTGAGAACAAGATGACCGAAACATGGTCTTCCAAAGAGTTCCTCGACCACCGTCCGGTACTCCATCCGATCCTACCGTTCTTCTACATCTCGCTAGTACCGTCAGCCAGAGTCACCACTAAGGTCAACCAAGCCAGAGCCCATCATGACTTGCGGTAGCCCAGGTAAGCTACCCGGCGTGAAGTATTCTTCCGTCTCTTTGAGTCTGGGTGAAGCTTTCCGCGAGATGTCATGGCGCTTCTCCATGCATCCCGGCCAACCACTGGTTTCTCCAGGGCTGCCCGTCAACCGTCCTTCACCCAGTAGTGTGTATTGAAATCCTGTCTCAAGTCTTGATGTCTTGAGGTCTTGAAGATGCAGTCCTTGCAGATTTCCATCACGGAGTTGTCGTCATTGACGTAGAGCCTCCATTCTCACACCACTCCCGAGCACTCATACCAAACCCCGTCTACTATAGCGTAGCATTAAAATGAATAACGTCCCGGGCTTGGTAACAGGGGGTGGGTTCCTACCTCATGCATACTACTCAACTACAAGGATTCAATAGCACTACTGAGGGGTGGTTGCAAAGGTGCCACTAAATGCAATAAAACATAGGTATGAAATCAATGATCAAAGTGAACTTGCCTGGTTGACGATCTTCGAAAGAAACTAGGGTTTCGTAGTAGCAATCTTCGCACTCCGGAAATTCTACCGAGGCAAACAATAACTATAATAAGCACATAACATAACATCACTTAACACAATAACATAACAATAGCAACATAACACAACAAAACAACCAAACCAAATCCAAAAGAAAAACTCAAAGAAAGGCCACTCAAGTTTCCTACTTCAACAAATAACAAAATAGTTTTATATCATAAGAATTTTCTAACATAACCTAATCATGGTTTTAAGTTAACTAAAGCAGAAAAGGATTCACTAAGCAACTAGGAGCAAAAGAATTAATTTAAAAGCTATTATAAAACTCATAATAGGCCTAATCCAATTTCTATTAAGAAAATAATTTAAAACTTTTATTAATTATAATTAAAAGTTCATCTACTAGAATGACAGAAACTAACCTAGAATAACTAATCACAAGTTAAGAATAAATTAATTTACTAATTAATTTATTAGGAAAACAGGAACTAGTTAATTAATTAGGATTAATAGGATTCTGTCTAAAACTATTTATTTATTAATCCTAAAATACCCAAGTTAATTTCTAGGGTTTGGCAATGTCAAAATAAAGTGATGGCAAAAAGAATCATGCAAAAATAATTTTTCTAACTAAAGTTATAGCAGATTTGCTATTCTGACTAAAACAATATTAAAGCATTTGTAAATATTTTTAACATAGCTAAATATATATTTTTCAGAAACTACATAAAATTTGCAATCCAACAAAAAAATAATCACTCAAAAATATTAAACAGAATAAAAGATATACATTTTTGAAATTTGAAACAAATCGGCTAAAACAGAAAATCAAAATAAAAAGAAAAAAGCCTAATGGGCCTATACTGTGCCCTGAGCGTAATTTAGTCTAAATGGGCCTCGGGTTAAAATTAAAAACGGGCCGGCTATTTGATTAAAACCCTAACTAATAAACCGGACGAACCGGCCGGTTCTTTTAATAAAATCATACCCCTTCGGGGGTTCTAATCGTGGCCGTTGATCCAGATCGGACGGGGAAGGTGGTTCCCATGACGTCTGAGTCCCATGACGGCGGCGGAGAGGAGTGCGTCGAGGCTTCCGGCGTCGGTGAGCTCGAGGAGTCGCCGTCTTGAGTGCTTGAGGCCGGTGAGGAGTTCGGTGGGGTCGGGAGCTTGGGAGGGCTAGAGGCGTCGTCGGCGGCGACAATGGCGAGGAGATGCTCGGGTCTCCAGTGAAACCTGGCGAGGAGGAGGAGGTCTGGCGAGGCGAGAAGCAGGGGTGCGGGGAGGCGGCTTTTATAGCCAGGGGGTCGTCGGGGATCGGGAGGGGATCGGGGGGGCGATCGGGGATCCCGGATCTTTCGGGATCCGGCGATCTCCGGCGAGGTAGGCGTGGCGTGGGGCGGGGGAAGAAGAGGGGGTGGGTCCCGCGGGGCAGTGAGAGAGAGAGGGGCGAGGCGATCGGGTGGCCGATCGGAAGAGGGTTCGGGCGCGAGGGAGAGAGAGGAGGGAGTCACGGCCATCACTGGTGGGCTGGTGGGCCTGGCCAGTGGGGTTCGGCGCTGGCTGGGCCAGGGGTGGCCTGGCTGGCGCCCCGGGGGGTTTTCTTTTATTTTTTTAATTAAAACAAAAACAAAAATAAAACCTAAACTATAAATAATTTATATAGGGTATATATATACCAAAATGATCAGGGGAATATTCCCTTTCATTTGAACATTTTTCCAAAGGCAAAATCCAAACTTCATAAAAATCTATTTTTTCAAATTCAAATAAATTTCAGATTTGAATCCAAATCTTTTGGCATTGTTTCCTCTGATATTTTTGGAGTGTCATGTTTGTTCCTCTCATACTTTTGATCAAGTATTTATCGTGCTTAGTTTTTGAAATGTTTCCCACATGCCAAAGTTTGAAATTCAAATTCAAAACTCAAAATTTTAAAGAGGGTTTCAAAGCACTTTCAAATGATTTTCAACTTGATTCATTATAACTTCCAACTCCTATTTCATATAATTGAAGAAGTCATTTTATCTTCCCTCATGAAAATCATTGAGTTGCATAAAGCTTTGGATTTGAAAACTTCCCAAATGAAATTCAATTCTTTTTCCAAAACCCTATTTATTTCAAAATGGAAGAAGTCATGTCATCTTCACTTCTAGGTTTTTTTGGTGTTGCAATGAACTTGAGTTCAATTGGGATTCAAAAATGCAAGATGGAAAGTTTGGGAAAGTCATTTCATTCCCTCTCATTCAACTTTCAAAAGTTTCAACTTCCACTCAATTCCATTCAATCAATCAGTCAAACAATCAGAAAACAACCATAGTTATTTATTTTTTATAACATTCCAAAATTTAGAGTTTTGGGATGTTACAGAATCAAATCAATCGGAGGAACAAAACTCAAACTGCGAAAGAAACAAGATCCGATTACTATTCTAGACTAAAGTCAAATTTTACAGTACCAAAATCTTGTTCAAGTTGGTTAAATATAAAGAGGGCTTCGAGACGAAGACCTAGGCGCTTGAATCGCCTCATTCCGATAAACGAGCGAGAAGTTATACTAAAACGAAAATCAGGGCAGAAATCGCGATCGAAAATAATCGCGGAAAAACCCTGGAAAAAGAAAACTGACGAACAGGCTAACGAACGAACGTTCGTTGTCTGCGGCTAATGGGTGAAAACCGTTCGTTAAAACGAACGTACGAGCAGGCGTTCGCTGAATAACTAAACCGGGAAAAAAATAAAAACCGGTCTAAAATAAAATAACCGAGGGTTTCTAAAAAAACATACGGTTTTCTAACGAAAACCGGCGGCTACCTCGGGATGCATGACGGCGCGATGGCGGGCAACTCCGGCGAGGCAGCGTCCGGCGGCGGCGGGAGGCGGGTTCGGCTGCGGGGTCGGCGGCGATGGGCGGCGGGGTCGGGACGTTTTGGCGGCGGCGCGGGTTAGGGTTAGGGTTTCGGCGATGGGGCTGGTGGTGGGCTGCGGGGTCCGGAGCGTGGCTTATAAAGCCTGGGGCGGCGGGAGTGCGGGTTGCCCACGACCCGTAAGTCGGTTCGAACTTTTTTTTAAATATTCTGACGCGCAGAAAAACGAAGAAAAGAAATACTAAACAGACTCCAAAAATCCTAAAATAAATTTTTCCCGTCCTCTAAAAATATAGCAGACAAAGAGAACATTTATTTGGGCCTCTACTGCAACTTTGAAAACGCATATTTTTCCTAATTCAAATAAAATTGCAATAAAATCCAAATAAAATTTATTTATTGATTTTAATATTGTCCTCCAATATTTCATTTATTTTGGAGAAGTCATATTATCTCCTCTCATATATTTTAATACGATATTTTATGGAGAGAAAAATTATTAAAACCAAAATGATTCTTGTTTCAATATTTGTTAAAATTCAAATATGAAAAATGTGAAATCCCCAACTCTCTCCATGGGTCCTTGAGTTGCTTAGAATTTCGAGGATCGCGAAATGAAATGCAATAAAATATGATATGCATGAATAACCTATGTATAACATTCCAAATTGAAAATTTGGGATGTTACATTGATAGCAACAACTCATAGGGATACATAGAGGCCATAGCAAGCATTCAAACTACTTAGAACATTAAGAATTCAACATGCAATCACATCTACAGCAGCACCAAGAGTAGCTAATTATTCAAAGTATAAACCACTAAAACAAAAACTAATTGGACAAACGGTGGAGTCACATACGAAGCAACAATCCCTCGAAACAGTTTTGGAAATGGAGCTTCGAGCAAAGAGATTGAAACCCGCGGGTTTGAGCTCAAGAACACAAGAGAGAGAGAGAGAGAGAGAGAGAGCAATGGAGAATTTTTTCTAGAGGTAAGCGATGATGTGGGCTAAAGAGATAAGTGAGGGGCTCACGTGGGGACCACAACCCACCAGGGCGCGCCTGGGGGTCCTAGCGCGCCCAGGTGAGTTGTGCCCACCTGGTGCACCTCCCTCTGATATTATTTGCACTAGAAATTCAGAAATGTTCAGAAAAAATCATGTTCAATTTTCTGGGCATTCTGAGAACTTTTATTTTTGGGTCATTTTTTATTGCACGGTAAATTCAGAAAACAGACAAAACATGGCATATTATTTTGAACCCACGGTTCTCTTTCTTTACCGTGTTTTCTAGCTACAAAGTCTCTTTTATCATATCTTTTATTCTTAGGTTGTGGGTTATCAAGATCAATAGGTTGTTCTATCTCAACATCATTATCTGGTTCTTTTTCATTATTTGGTTGAGTGTCTTCATGAACCTCATCATTATCTTTTTCATTATCACTAGGTGAGTGTTAGATTTACTGATTGATTTTCAAAGATCGTAGATAGAAGTGTCATTATCATTATCAGGAGGTTTCTCTATTTCAGGTTCACTAGAAGCATGCAAAGTCCTATCATTTTTCTTTTTCTTTGTAGAAGGACTAGGTGCATCAGTGTTAACTCTTTGTGAATCTTGTTCAATTCTTTTTGGGTGTCCCTCGGGATAAAGTGGTTCTTGAGTCATTTTACCTCCTCTAGTTACAACTCTAATAGCAAAGTCATGCATATTATGATTCATTTCATCAAGCAATTCGCTTTGTGATTTAGCGACTTGTTCTAACTGAGTTTGAACCATAGAAGCATGTTTTCCAACACCTCTAACATCATTTGATATTCCAAATAACAAGTCACTCAGGCGAGCAATCATATCAGAATTATATTTCAATTGTTTCATAACATTTGCATTGAAGTGATCTTGTTTTCTAATATAGTTTTCAAACTCCTAAAGGCATTGATTAGGATGCATATTGTGAGGATTGTCATTTTCATTAAACGTCGTAAGAGAATTTACCTCTACCACCTTAGGCAGTGGTGGTGTATTAAGCCCATGTATTTCTTCAATAGGAGGTAAATTTTTAACATCCTCAGCTCTAATAACCTTTTCCTTCATAGATTTCTTTGCCTCTTGCATATCTTCAGGATTGAGATATAATATACCCCTCTTCTTTGGAGTGGGTTTAGCTGGTGGTTCAGGAAGAGTCCAATCATCATAATTTTCCAATATGTTATTCAATAATTCTTCAGCTTGTCCAACACTCCGTTCTCTGAAAACACAACCAGCACAACTATCTAGGAAGTCCCTAGAAGCATCAGTTAGTCCATTATAGAAGATATCAAGTATTTCATTTTTCTTAAGAGGATGATTAGGCAAAGCATTAAGTAACTGGCAAAGCCTCCCCCAAGCTTGTGGGAGACTCTCTTCTTTAGTTTGCACAAAGTTAAATATTTGCAAGGTAGCTTGTTTCTTATGAGCAGGGAAATATTTTTCAGAGAAGTAATAAATCATATCCTGGGGACTACGCACACAACCAGGAGCAAGAGTATTGTACCAAGCTTTAGCATTACCCTTTAATGAGAAAGGTAATAATTTGAGAATAAAGTAGTAGCAAGTTTTCTCATCATGAGTAAAAGGGTGGCTATATCATTCAACTTAGTAAGATGTGCCACAACAGCTTCAGTTTCATAACCATGGAAAGGATCAGATTCAACCAAAGTAATTAACTCTGGGTCGACGGACAATTCATAATCTTATCGTCAATAAAGATAGGTGAGGTAGCAAACTTAGGATCACATTTCATTCTAGCATTCAGAGATTGTTCTTTATACTTGCATAGTAATTTCTTTAGATCATCTCTATCCTTACAAGCAAGAATATCTCTAGTTGTCTCCTCTTTCATAACATAACCTTCCGGTACCTTAGGCAATTCATATCTAGGAAGGCTAGTTCTAGCAGGTTGTTTCAGGAGTTTCAGTTTCAAGCTCATCATCAGATTCAACAACATCATGTTGTATTACTCTAGCAATTTGTTCATCAAGAAATTCACCAAGTGGTACATCATCATTATCAAGCAAGGTACTAGCATCATCATAAGCATCATCCATAGTAGAAGTAGCATCATCGATAAGTTGCGACATATTAGAATTGATAGCATGTGGTGGTGTTGCAAGTTTACTCAAAACGGAAGGTGAATCTGAAGCAGAACTGGATGGCAGTTCCTTACCTCCCCTCGTCTTTGAGGGAAATATCTTAGTCTTAGGATCCTTCAGATTCTTCATAGTGAAAAATTGATAATAATCCCAAGTGACTCGACAAATATAGCTATGCTCCCTAGCAACGGCGCCAGAAAAAGGTCTTGATAACCCACAAGTATAGGGGATTGCAACAGTTTTCGAGGGTAGAGTATTCAACCCAAATTTATAGAGTAGACACAAGGGAAGCCAAGGAATATTTGAAGGTATTAGCAGCTGAGTTGTCAATTCAACCACACCTGGAGATTAATTATCTGCAGCAAGTAATCGATGTACAAGAATATGATAGTTTTGATAGTAGTGACAGCGATATGATATGATGATAGCGATAGTAACTTAGCAAAAACAATATAAGATAAATTCGTAGGCATTGGATCGGTGACTTGTTGAATGATATTCATCATATGACAGTTATAACCTAGGGCGATATGGCACTAGCTCCAGTTCATCGATATAATGTAGGCATGTATTCCATAAATAGTCATACGTGCTTTATTAAAAGAACTTGCATGACATCTTTTGTCCTACTCTCCCGTGGGAGCGGGGTCCATATTGGAAACTAAGGGATATTAAGGCCTCCTTTTAATAGAGAACCGGAACAAAGCATTAACACATAGTGAATACATGAACTCCTCAAACTATGGTCATCACCGGGAGTGGGCCCGGTTGTTATCACTCCGGGGTTGCTGGATCATAACACGTAGTAGGTGAATATTACTTGCAAGATCGGATCTAAAACATGGATATAATGAAGATAACATAAACGGTTCAGATCTGAGTTCATGGCACCCGGGCCCAAAGTGACAAGCATTAAGCATAGCAAAGCCATAGCAACATCAATCTAAGAACATAGTGGATACTAGGGATCAAGCCCTAACAAATCTAACTCAATTACATGATGAATCTCATCCAACTCCTCACCGACCAGCGAGCCTACAAAGGAATTACTCACTCCCGATGGGGAGCATCATGGAATTAGCGATGGAGAAGGGTTGGTGATGACGAAGAACGAAGATCCCCCCCCCCCTCTCCGGAGCCCCAAACGGACTCTAGATTTGCCCTCCCGAGGAAGAATAGGGCTTGGCGGCGGCTCTGTCTCGTGGAACGCGATAATTCTTTCTCCCTCATTTTTTCTTTGAAAATAGGATTTTATAGCGTTGGAATCAGGGTCTACGGAGCCACCAGGTGGGGATAAGACACCTGGGTGCGCCAGGAGAGGGGGCACGCCCTGGTGGGGTGTGCCCACCCAGGTACCCCTCTCCGGCAGGTCTTGGCTCCAGAAATTCTTATTATTGATATAAAAAATCCTCGCAAAGTTTCGTTCCATTCCGAGAACTTTTATTTCTGCCCAAAAACAACACCATGGTAGTTCTGCTGAAAACAACGTCAGTCCGGGGTTAGTTTCATTCAAATCATCCAAAACAAGAGGAAAAGCGTGAGAAAAAGTAGATACGTTGGAGACGTATCAGGCACCGAAGAAGCGCAAGATAAGAGATGCTAGGAGCTACCACAGGGCTCTACGCTGTACACCTAAGAGGATGTTAGAATTACCATCACCCATGTTTTACTTTTACGTTATCATGTTAGAGTATCGATGACACCAAATTTTGTGGGTGACTCTTCTAGTTTGCTTGCTTGCTTGTTTGTGTGAACCATTTCAGTTTTATGAACCATGTTGCTTTTATTGCCATCCTATGTGTTACACCTTGATCATTTGCATGCGGGTAGGAACTCTTTAGACCATCTTCTGTCTAAATTCAAACCTTGTTTGATTATTACATTGGAACTTTGGTTTCAATTTTAATGAGACTTGGATTACGTTGACTGTGGAACCTAGTAAATAATTTGGATTATGTTGACTATGGGAAATGCAAACATATTTGAATCAAATGAATTCAATGAAACTTAAGATCATTAGGATAATCCAAATTAAATGAAAACTTCTACAATTGAAATCTTAAATCAACTTAGTAAAGCATGAAGTACTTTAAACTTAAACCAAACCTTATTTGAAATAAAATTCAAACTAGAATTCAAAATCAATTCAAATTGATTTCAAACTGGATGAAGCACAATTCAATTCAAATTAAATTGAAATAAACTTTAAAGTATGAACTTAATTAGATTGTTCAAACAACTTGAACCTAATTCAAATTATTTGAAATCAATTCAGATTCAAACCTTGTTTAAGTTTAATTCAATTTGAATTTAAATAGGAGAACATTATTCAAATCAAATTAAGTTAAGACTCGTACCATGGTGACGAAATTGAGTGTGGAACCAAGCTAGATCAACCTACACTCAGATAGTTGAATGAACCTAGATGGTACTCAACTTTAGGCATGACAACCAAGTAGAATTCAATCAAACCCTAACCACGCAAATACACCATGTGTTTGAATGATTGCTTCTTAAATTTCATTTATGCAAGTATTCCCTTTGCATGAATTGGGTCATGTTGTTGTGTTTTTATTTCAACTATAGATTATGAGGAGTCTAACCCTTGTGGCTATGAGTGTACCTATGAAAACAACAACGAAGGAAAGTTTCACCTTGACCATGTTACCAAGTATTTTAAATGTATTATAGAAATGCCATGATAGGAGTCTAATTTTAGGCTTTCTAAATTCTGCATTAACCGAGTAGCTGAAAACTTAGGTCTTGTACCCTGTTCCTTGCAACCATCGGGTAATGTTGCTTAGCTGCAGTTATGTGGATTGGGAATCAATATTAGTTTTTGAGCTAATGATCATATAGTAGACTACTTGATAACAACTTAATTAATGAATCGTATGGGTGGTACTTCGGTATTGCTTTGGTGGGAAACCGGGGGTGACTCCCACAGACCCATGTCTATGGACCTGCAGAAGGAGCTCACCAGTGGGTGACCGCCCAAGCTCAAAGGGTTTGTATGAGTTCATGGTTGAGTAGCTTTCGTTTGTAACCGTGAGTCAATATGGGCTCTGGTGTTGACCAAGTAAGTTGTGGGAACCCCTCCCTGATGACCAACAGATGTAGGTGTGTAGGTCGGACTGGGTCTGCCATTGGGCGTGGGCTAGCATTTCCCACAAGTCTCGTCTTCGTCTACCTAGCTACTTCATGAGTGAAGTTTAGTATCTAAAGGGTGTGACTAGGTCCCATGGGCAAAGTACACAAACCTCTACAGAGTGTAAACATTGATCATGATTAGTCGTGTCCCCGATTACAGACAACCTTTGAGCAACTCTACTGAGAATTGTGAGCTTGATCTCATCACCTCTTCTTAATAAAGATTGATGGGTTGAATAAGGGATTACCAACTAGCCGAGGTGGTAGGAGCGGTGAGCCGCCTACTAAGCCTAAGGTGCTAGTCTATTTATGCAAAGCTATTAGAGTAGACCACCTAATACAAAAGTTAGACAAAACTTTTTTATGCAAAGAGCATTGAACTCCACCAGCCAAGGGTGTATGTAGGTGAGTCACGAGTGATATTTTTACACTCATTCACCCTTAGTTTAAACCGAGATATTTCATTTACACACAAATATTTGCTCTGATATTGCTACTAATGACTAATGAATGCAAAGAATTCCAATCCTATGTTTGATGTGTTTCCAGAGGAAATGGGCTAAAAAGGAAAGAAATCACGTGAGAACATGGAAAGGAATGGAAATGAAGGAAGAAGCAATCACCAGGAGGCGCACCAGCAGCCACAACGCAAAAGATGGTGTTCCATACCGGTGAAAGTGTCTGTATGGCATGGAAAATGAGGCAGCTCATCCACCCGAACAACTTTTATAAAGGAAACCCCATCAAAATGTCAATATAGGAGCGTCGAACGAAGCTAGAACAAAACCATTGCTACTTGTGAGCTGCGTTGGGATTTTCCCCAAAGAGGAAGGGTGAAGCAATATAGTAGCAGATAGTATTTCCCTCAGTAGAGAACCAAGGTTATCAAACCAATAGGAGACTCATGCAAACAACCTTTAGCAGTACCTACACATAAGAGCAAATACTTGCACCCAACACGGGCAAGAGGGTTGTCAATCCCCTTATACTCGTTAATTGCATTGATTAAATCTGGTAGAAGTAAATAGATAAATTGCAAAGTAAAATAAAAGAAAGAAAATTGCAGCAAGGTATTTTTGTTTTTTGTAATATGATTAAAATAGACCCGGGGCCATAGTTTTCACTAGAGGGGCCTCTCTCATAAAAATAGCATACAGTTGGTAGACACATTATTGTTGGGCAATTGATAGAAAATCACATAGTTATGAAGATATTCATGGCATGATCATGTACATAGGCATTACGTCCGTGACAAGTAGACTGACTCTAGCCTGTATCTACTACTGTTACTCCACAATCAACCGCTATCTAGCATGCATCTGTGGTATTAAGTTCATGACAAATAGAGTAACACTTTAAGCAAGATGACATAATGTAGACAGAATAAAACCAAGCAATATGATTAAACCCCGTTGTTTTCCCCTTAGTAGCAACAACACAATACGTGCCTGGCTACCCCTTCTGTCACTGTGTGAGGACACCGCAAGATTGAACCTACTACTATGCACCACTTCCGCTGAAGATCAATGAATCAACTTGGGAAAAGAAAACCCATAGACCGGAAAGCATTACATAGCTATAATAATCATACATAATAAAGTTCAACAAAGACTCAATTACTTTCAATGAATATTCCAATCATAAACCCACAATTCATCGTATCCCAACAAACACACCGCAAAAGAACATTACATCGGATAGAACTCCGAGGAGAACATTGTATTCAAGATCAAAGAGAGAGAATAAGCCATCTAGCTAATCACTATGGACCTATAGGTTTGTGGTGAACTACTCACACATCATCGGAGGTGAAACGAGGTTGATGTAGAAGCCCTCCATGATCGATTCCCCCTCCGGCAGGGTACCAAAAAGGCCTCAAGATGGGATCGCAGAAGAATAGAAACTTGCGCCGATGAAAAAATTGTTTCAGGTGGCTCTCTGTTGGTTTTGGGATTTATGGGAATTTATAGAAGTGGAATTAGGTTAAACAGAGCTATGTGGGACCCATAAGCTCAGTTGGTGCCACACTTGGGGCATGTCATGTGAGCTTGTGGCTCCCATGTACGTCTTCATGCGTCCTCCCAAAGCTTCTAGGGTCCCTTCTGGTCCAGAAAAAATCTTCGTAAAGTTTCATCGTGTTTGGACTTCATTTGGTATTTTTTTGCGAAGCAATAAAATATGCAAAAACGGCAACGGGCACTGGGCACTGAGTTAATAGGTTAGTTCCCAAAAATGATATAAATTTACATATAAAGTATATAAGATTGATAATATAATAGCATGAAACAATAAAAAATTATAGATATGTTGGAGACGTATCAACCATTGTCATCCCCTTTCATCAACCCTAGCTGCTACCACTTCCATCTCCATAGCCACCATCACCATCATAGTCCAACGCCATCTAGTTCATACTTGTAATCGTGCGTCGCACAAGGCATCCATTGTAAGACATATTTGCAATCAATCAATCCTCAAGATGTGTTCTTCAATGTTTTCTTCTTGCGATCTGATCTCTATGTGTGAGCTGTTCGGTAAGGTATGTGTTGAGGCATAGGCCTTGCAACAATCTGTATTAGTTGTGGGGATTAATGGAAGAGCTTTGAATTAACATCCCGTATGTGTGAAATGAAATTGTTCAGTAGATTTCTCTTGTCTTGTCCGCGATCTTCATCCCTGCAGGTACCCAGGATCATGGAGATCGAGAAACGGTGAGGCTAAGTGTAGGGAGAACGTGAAGTGTTATTCTGAACACTAGTGACAGAAGGGTTTATTACGGTAACACAGATCTAATCCTTGGGGATTCATGAGGTGTGGTCATTAAACGTGCAAAGCTCTTGTCTGATTATTTATAATCTTAATTATTGAGGCAATCGCGTGCAAAGGATAGGGCCTACGGTAGGACAACTCATTCTTGATGCAGGACTCGTTCTGGTCAAGATGTTATTTCGACACATGCCCCACTTCGGTTCGTAAAAAGCACATCTCGATGGGTGACTTCCAGCGCACAAATTAGGATCATATCTAGTCCCAACACAAATACATGGTTGTAAGCACCCGCATCTATTTTTATCATATTGTTTGAATCATCATTTGCTTGATTGATCCGGTCAAAAGCTGGAATTGATTCTTTAATAAAAGATTGCTAGAGACCATCACTTCAAGGGAATCTTCCTCTAGTGAGTTTAATAACCCAGGGTCACCTCTAGGGAAATAGGCGCTGGATACTTTTCTGTTCCATTACCAGATCACTAAAAGGAGGTCAGTGACTCAGGATTTTCCATAGCGACCGTGGAACTTGCCAATACATTCAGTGTATTTACCATGGTTGCTGCAACATATCATGTTGCAGGTGAATGCTACGAGGAGTGACTTACGTAGGATTTTTTGCCTCTACTTGAAATGCTTCCTTGTGGTGTTGATGGAGCTTACCAAGACGTCTACCTTAGATTTTCTTTCGTTTCTGCTTTAGAAGAACAATATTTGCTTATTGTAATATTATGTATTTGACTAGCCTATGGCTAGAGTCTGTAAGACTATTTGCTTTCTGGATCATGCGATGTAATTTGTGTATGATACTACATCTATTACTCTGTATGCCGACGATTCAATCCAGGGGTTGGCATAGAAACATAAGGAGTCTGTATGCCTAAAAAGGTGGGTCATGGCAGATGGTATCAGAGCAATGTGTTGACTATAGGACGTAACCCTAGGATTGGATGAAACCATAGGATTATTTTTTTCTCTTGCTTAAGATTTTCCAATGGTCTCATACTTCACATCACTTCATTTCCGACCCTCTTTTGTTCAAAACTATAGATGGCAGAGTTCACTTGATACGTGTACGCCGAGGAGAAGACTACGAGCATGTTCATGGACCAGCCCATCAAACTGACAGAGGAACCAACCCTTCCACCGCTGGAAATCCCGAGGAAGAAGTTGCCTCCCATAGTGCTTGAGGCCTAGCAACATTAGATCATAAAAGCTGTGGTATGAGGGAGATAAGCGATGCCCTACACCAACAACATCACCTTTGCTAAGCTCTACAACAACTGGGGAAATGGTGTTGAGCAAGTCGCCTAAGAAGTCCTCAGTTACACCTTATGGAAGTATCGAAATATGATAACCGAGAACCGCACCCTTTCGGTGGGAAGAGCTATGTTAACGGGGAGCCTTTGGGGAACCCTAAAAGGAAGGAGATGATCTGGGAGGAAAGGAATTATGAGGACATGGAGAGTCATGTGGCTAACCCCGAGGAGTATAGCGAGGAGTTTCTGAGTGAGTGCGATGAACTCATGGCCAACAAGGACATTTTGGAGAAGGATGTGATACGTCCATTTTGCATCATGTTTTATATTGATAATTATTGCATTATGGGGCTGTTATTACACATTATGGTACAATACTTATGCCTTTTCTCTCTTATTTTACAAGGTTTACATGAAGAGGGAGAATGCCGGCAGCTGGAATTCTGGGCCGGAAAGGGTGCAAATCTGAGAGACATATTCTGCACAACTCCAAAAGTCCTAAAAATTTACGGAGAATTATTTTGGAATATAAAAAAAATATTGGGCCAAGAAAATACAGAGGGGACCCACCGGGTGGCCACAAGGGTGGGGGCGCGCCTCCCTGGCTTGTGGGCCCCTGGCAGGCCTCCGGTGCCCCTCTTCTGCTATGTGATGTCTTTTGACCTAGAAAAAATCAAGAGGAAGCTTTCGGGACAAAGTGTCGCCGTCTCGAGGCGGAACTTGGGCAGAACCAATCTAGGGCTCCGACGGAGCTGTTCTGCCAGGGAAACTTCCCTCCCGGAGAGGAAAATCGAAGCCATCGTCATCACCAGTGATCCTCTCATCGAGAGGGGGTCAATCTCCATCAACATCTTCACCAGCACCATCTCCTCTCAAACCCTAGTTCATATATTGTATCCGGTCTTTGTCTCCAAACTTTAGATTGGTGAATGTGGGTTGCTAGTAGTGTTGATTACTCCTTGTAGTTGATGCTAGTTGGTTTAGTCGGTGGAAGATTATATGTTCAGATCCTTAATGATAATTATTACTCATCTGATTATAAACATGAATATGCTTTGTGAGTAGTTACGTTTTGTTCCCGAGGACATGTGAGAAGTCTTGTTATAAGTAATCATGTGAATTTGGTATTCATTCAATATTTTGATGAGATCTATGTTGTCTTTCTCTAGTGGTGTTATGTGAATGCCGACTACATGACACTTCAGCTTTATTTGGGCCTAGGGGAAGGCATTGGGAAGTAATAAGTAGATGATGGGTTGCTAGAGTGACAGAAGTTTAAACCCTAGTTTATGCGTTGCTTCGTAAGGGGCTGACTTGGATCCATATGTTTCATGCTATGGTTAGATTTATCTTAATTCTTCTTTTGTAGTTGAGGATGCTTGCGAGAGGGGTTAATCATAAGTGGGAGGCTTGTCCAAGTAAGGACATCACCCAAGCACCGGTCCACATCAAATTATCAAAGTAACGAACGCGAATCATATGAGCATGATTAAAACTAGCTTGACAATAATTCCCATGTGTCCTCGGGAGCGCTTTGCTTTATATAAGAGTTCTTCCAGGCTTGTCCTTTGCTACAAAAAGGATTGGGCCACCTTGTTGCACCTTTGTTACACTTGTTACTTGTTCCTTTACGAATTATCTTATTACAAAACTATCTATTCCGATAATTTCAGTGCTTGTAGAGAATACCTTGCTGAAAACCGCTTGTCATTTCCTTCTGCTCCTCGTTGGGTTCGACACTCTTACTTATCGAAAGGACTAAGATAGATCCTATATACTTGTGAGTCATCAAGACTCTTTTCTGGCGTCGTTGTTGGGAAGTGAAGCGCCTTTGGTAAGTGGAATTTGGTAAGGGAACGTTTATATAGTGTGCTAAAATTTACTATCACTTGTTGCTATGGAAAATAATCCTTTGATGGGTTTGTTCGGGGTATCTTCACTCCGACCGGAAGAGCAAAGAGTTGCCCCTCAACCACTAAACCTACTAAAAATATTTATTTTTAAATTCCTTAGAAATGCCATGGTAGGAGTGTGAGTTTAGGCTTGCTAAATTCTGCATTAACCCGGTAGTTGTAAACTTAGGTCTTGTACCTTGTTCCTTGTAACCATCAAGTAGTGTTGCTTAGCTGCAGTTTCGTGGATTGGGAATCAATATTAGTGTTTGAGCTTATGACCATATAGTAGACTACTTGACAACAACTTAATTAATGAATCATATGGGAGGTACTTCGGTATTGCTTTGGTGGTAAACTGGGGGTGACTCCCGCAGACCCATGTCTATGGTTTACCTGCAGGAGGAGCTCACCAGTGGGTGACCACTGGGCTCAAAGGGATTGTATGAGTTCATGGTTGAGTAGCATTCATTTGTAACCGTGAGTCAATATGGGCTTTGTGTTGACCAAGTAAGTTGTGGGAACCCCCTCCAGAATGACCAACAGATGTAGGTGTGTACGTTGGACTGGGCCTTCCATTGGGCAAGGGATACCACTTCCCAAAAGTATCATCTTAGTCTACCTAGCTACTTCACGAGTGAAGTTTAGTAGCAGAAGGGTGTGACTAGGTCTCACGGGTAAAGTAGACAAACCTCTGTAGAGTGTAAAATTTTATGGACAAGTTTTGAGCAACTCTACTGAGAATTTTTAGCTTGATCTCATTACCTCTTCTTAGTTAAAATTTGTTGGGGTTGAGTAAGGCATTACTAACTAGCCAGGTGCCAGGAGCGGTGAGCCGCCAGCTAAGCGTGAGGTGCTAGTCTATTTATACAAAGCTATTAGAGTGGACCACCTAACACAAAATTTGGACAAAAACCATTTTATACAAAGAGCCTTGTACTCCACGAGCCAAAGGTGCATGTAGGTGACTCGAGATTTTCCATAACGACTATGGACCAATACATTCAATGTATTGACCCCAGTGGCTGGAACGTGTCATGTTGCAGGTGAATACTACGAGGAGTGACTTACGTACAGTTTCGTGCCTCTACTCGACATGCTTTCCCGTGTTGGGAATCGTTGTTGGGAAACGCAGCATGCAATTTCAAAAATTTCCTATGCTCACACAAGATCTATCTAGGAGATGCATAGCAACGAGAGGGGGAGAGTGTGTCTACGTACCCTCGTAGACCGAAAGCGGAAGCGTTTGACAACGCGGTTGATGTATTCGAACTTCTTCTTGTTCCGACCGATCAAGCACCGAACGTACGACACCTCCGAGTTCTGCACACATTCAGCTCGATGACGTCCCTCGAACTCTTGATCCAGCAAAGTGTTGAGGGAGAGTTTCGTCAGCACGACGGCGTGGTGACGGTGATGGTGAAGTGATCCACGCAGGGCTTCACCTAAGCACTACGGAGATATGACCGAGGGTGTAATCTGTGGAGGGAGGCGCCGCAGACGGCTAATAGATGTTGTTGTGTCTTCTAGCGGTGCCCCCCCCCCCCATATATATAGGTTGGAGGGCAGGAGAGGCAGCCAAGGGGGCGCCCCAAGTAGGAGGAATCCTACTTGGGCGCCTCCCCAATTCGGCCTCCACGCCTTCCATAAGTTTTGGAGGGGGAAGTAAGGAGGAGGGAGGAGGGCAGGAAGGGGGAGGCCGAATCCCTCCCCTTCCTTCTCTCTTCCCCTCTTTCCTTCGCCTCCTATTTCGGCCTATATGGGGGCGCACTAGCCCCTTAGGGGCTGGTCTGGCCCCCTCTTGGCCCATTAGGCCCATATAGTTGCTGGGGGGGGGGGGGTGCCCGGAACCCCTTCCGGTGACCCGATATGTACCCGGTACCCCCAAAACACTTCCGGTGTCCGAATATCATTGTCCTATATATCAATCTTTACCTCTTGACCATTTCGAGACTCCTCGTCATGTCCATGATCTCATCCGGGACTTCGAACAACATTCGGTCACCAAATCACATAACTCATATAATACAAAATCGTCATCGAACGTTAAACATGCGGACTGTTGGAAATATGCCCTAGAGGCAATAATAAATTAGTTATTATTATTATATTTCCTTGTTCATGATAGTCGTTTATTGTCCACGCTATAATTGTATTGATAGGAAACTCAGATACATGTGTGGGTACATAGACAACACCATGTCCCTAGTAAGCCTCTAGTTGACTAGCTCGTTGATCAATAGATGGTTACGGTTTCCTGACCATGGACATTGGATGTCGTTGATAACGGGATCACATCATTAGGAGAATGATGTGATGGACAAGACCCAATCCTAAGCCTAGCACAAAGATCGTGCACTTCGTATGCTAAAGCTTTTCTAATGTTAAGTATCATGTCCTTAGACCATGAGATTGTGCAACTCCCGGATACCGTAGGAATGCTTTG
Organism: Aegilops bicornis; assembly: GCA_021605145.1. Taxonomy (NCBI): domain Eukaryota; kingdom Viridiplantae; phylum Streptophyta; class Magnoliopsida; order Poales; family Poaceae; genus Aegilops; species Aegilops bicornis. The sequence goes on along the minus strand of CM038674.1, from coordinate 587,668,697 downwards.
GGTGTACCAAACGTCACAACGTAACTGGGTGGCTATAAAGGTGCACTACGGGTATCTCCGAAAGTGTCAGTTGGGTTGGCACGAATCGAGACTGGGATTTGTCACTCCGTGTGACGGAGAGGTATCTCTGGGCCCACTCGGTAGGACATCATCATAATGTGCACAATGTGACCAAGGGGTTGATCACGGGATGATGTGTTACGAAACGAGTAGAGAGACTTGCCGGTAACGGGATTGAACAAGGTATCGGCATACCAACGATCGAATCTCGGGCAAGTACAATACCGCTAGACAAAGGGAATTGCATACGGGATTGCTTGAATCCTTGACATCGTAGTTCATCCGATGAGATCATCGTGGAACATGTGGGAGCCAACATGGGTATCCAGATCCCGCTGTTGGTTATTGACCGGAGAACGTCTCGGTCATGTCCGCATGGTTCCCGAACCCGTAGGGTCTACACACTTAAGGTTCGGTGACGCTAGAGTTGTTATGGGAAATAGTATGTGGTTACCGAAGGTTGTTCGGAGTCCCGGATGAGATCCCGGACATGACGAGGAGCTCCGGAATGGTTCGATGTGAAGATCGGTATATTGGACGAAGGGTATTGGAGTCCGGAATTGTTCCGGGGGTACCAGGTGATGACCAGCGTGTCCGAAAGGGGTTTCGGAGGCCCCGGCAAGCTTTGGGGGCCTTATGGGCCAAGGGAGAGGGCACATCAGCCCACTAAGGGGCTGTCGCCCTCACGCCATCTCATGTAACCTGGAGAGGTGGGGGCGCCACCCCTAGGGCAGCCACCCCTCCCGGCTTGGGGGGCAAGTTTCCTAGGGGTGGGGGCGCCAAAACCCATCTAGGGTTTCCCCTATGGCCGCCGCCCCTCCCCTAGGGAACCCTAGGGCGCCTCCTCCACCCCCCTTACCCCTATATATAGTGAGGGAGAGAGAGGGCAGCCGCACCCTTCCCCTGGCGCAGCCCTCTCCCTCCTCCAACACCTCCTCCTCCTCCGTAGTGCTTGGCGAAGCCCTGCCGGAGAACCACGTGCTCCATCACCACCATGTCGTCGTGCTGTCGGAGTTCGCCCTCAACTTCTCCTGTCCCCTTGCTGGATCAAAAAGGAGGAGATGTCCCCGGGCTGTACATGTGTTGAACACGGAGGCACCGTTGTTCGGTGCTTAGATCGGAATCAACCGCGATCTGAATCGCTGCGAGTACAACTCCTTCATCCGCGTTCTTTTAACGCTTCCACTTAGCGACCTTCAAGGGTATGAAGATGCTCATCCTCTCCCTCTCTTGTTGCTAGAATCTCCATAGATTGATCTTGGTGATGCGTAGAAAATTTTGAATTACTGCTACGTTCCCCAACAAAGGGCATCATGAGCTAGGTCTATGCGTAGTTTCTATGCACGAGTAGAACACAAGTTGTTGTGGGCGTTGATTTTGTTCAATATGCTTCATGTTACTAGTCCAATCTTGTTTCGACGATATTGTGGGATGAAGCTGCCCGGACCGACCTTACACGTACACTTACGTGAGACAGGTTCCACCGATCGACATGCACTTGTTGCATAAGGTGGCTAGCGGGTGCCGATCTCCCACTTTAGTCGGATCGGATTCGATGAAAAGGGTCCTTATGAAGGGTAAATAGCAATTGACATATCACGTTGTGGTTTTTGCGTAGGTAAGAAACGTTCTTGCTAGAAACCCATAGCAGCCACGTAAAACATGCAAACAACAATTAGAGGACGTCTAACTTGTTTTTGCAGGGTATGCTATGTGATGTGATATGGCCAAAAGAATGTGATGTATGAGATTGATCATGGTCTTGTAATAGGAATCACGACTTGCATGTCGATAAGTATGACAACCGGCAGGAGCCATAGGAGTTGTCTTAATTTATTGCATGACCTGCGTGTCATTGAACAACGCCATGTAATTACTTTACTTTATTGCTAAACCGTTAGCCATAGTAGTAGAAGTAATAGTTGGCGAGACAACTTCATGGAGACACGATGATGGAGATCATGATGATGGAGATCATGGTGTCATGCAGGTGAAGATGATGATCATGGAGCCCCGAAGATGGAGATTAAAAGGAGCAAAATGATATTGGCCATATCATGTCACTATTTGATTGCATGTGATGTTTATCATGTTTATGCATCTTATTTGCTTAGAACGACGGTAGTAAATAAGATGATCCCTCATTATAATTTCAAGAAAGTGTTCCCCCTAATCGCACCGCTATGCGAAAGTTCATTGTTTCAAGCACCACGTGATGATCGGGTGTGATAGATTCTAACATTCACATACAACGGGTGTAAGCCAGATTTACACACGCCAAACACTTAGGTTAACTTGACGAGCCTAGCATGTACGGACATGGCCTCGAGAACACAAGAGACCGAAAGGTCGAACATGAGTCGTATAGTGGATACGATCAACATGAAGATGTTCACAGATGATGACTAGTCCGTCTCACGTGATGATCGGACACGGCCTAGTTGACTCGGATCATGTATCACTTAGATGACTAGAGGGATGTCTATCTGAGTGGGAGTTCATTAGATGAACTTAATTATCCTGAACATAGTAAAAAGGTCTTTGCAAATTATGTCATAAGCTCGTGCTTTAGTCCTATTGTTAAGATATGTTCCTAGAGAAAATTCAGTTGAAAGATGATAGTAGCGATTATGTGGACTAAGTCCGTAAACTGAGGATTGTCCTCGTTGCTTGGAAGAAGGCTTGTGTCCTTAATGCACCGCTTAGTGTGCTGAACCTCGAACGTCGTCTGTGGATGTTGCAAACATCTGACATACACGTTTTGATAACTACGTGATAGTTCAGTAATGTTAAATGGTTTAGAGTTAAGGCACCGAAGACGATTTCGAAACGTCGCGAAACATCTGAGATGATTTGAGGGCTGAAATTGGGATTTCAGGCTCATGCCCACGTCAAGAAGTATAAGACCTCCAACGAGCTTCTTGGCCTACAAACTAAGGGAGAAAAGCTCAATCGTTGAGCTTGTACTCAGATTTTCTGGGTACAACAATCACTTGAATCGAGTGGGAGTTAATCTTCCAGATGAGATAGTGATGTTTCTCCAAAGTCATTGCCACCAAGCTACTAGAGCTTCGTGATGAACTATAACATATCAGGGATAGATATGATGATCCTTGAAGTATTCGCGATGTTTGACGTCGCGAAAGTAGAAGTCAAGTAGGAGCATCAATTGTTGATGGTTAGTAAAACCACTAGTTTCAAGAAGGGCAAGGGCAAGGGCAAGAAGGGATACTTCTTGAAACGGCAAAACAGTTCTTTGCTCGGTGAAAACCCAAGGTTGAACCCAAACCCGAGACTAAGTGCTTCAGAATGAGAGGAACGGACACTAAAGCGTAACCACCCTAGATACTTGGTAGATAAGAAGGTGCAAGGACGACTGAAGTATATTGGATATACATTATGTTAATGTGTACTTTACTAGTACTCCTAGTAGCACCAGGGTATTAGATACCGGTTCGGTTGCTAAGTGCTAGTAAGTTGAAATAAAAGCTACGGAATAAAAGGAGACTAGCTAAAGGTGAGCTGACGATATGTGTTGGAAGTGTTTCCAAGGTTGATATGATCAAGCATCGCACGCTCCCTCTACCTTCGAGATTGGTGTTAAACCTAAATAATTGTTATTTGGTGTTTATGCTGAGCATAGACATGATTGGATTATGTCTATCGCAATACGGTTATTCATTTAAGGAGAATAATGGTTACTCCGTTTATTTGAATAATACCTTCAATGGTCTTGCACCTAAAATGAATGGTTTATTAAATCTCGATCGTAGTGAAACACATGCCAAAAGATATAAGATAGTAATGATAGTACCACCTACTTGTGGCACTGCCATGTAAGTCATATTGGTATAAAACGTATGAAGAAGCTCCATGCAGATGGACCGTTTGGACTCACTTGATTTTGAATCACTTGAGACATGCAAATCATACCATATGGGCAAGATGACTGAAAGCCTCGTTTTCAGTGAAATGGAACAAGAAAGCAACTTGTTGGAAGTAATACATTTTGATGTGTGCAGTCCAATGAGTGCCGAAAGCGATGGATATCGTTATGTTCTTACTTCACGCATGATTTGAGTAGATACTGAGTATATTTACTTGATAAAACACAAGTCTGAATTATTGAATGGTTCAAGTAATTTCAGAGTGAAGTTGAAGATCTTCGTGACAAGAGGATAAAATGTCTATGATATGATCATAGAGATGAATATCCGAGTTACGAGTTTTGGCACGCAATTAAGACATTGTGGAAATTGTTTCACAATTAATACCGCCTGGAACACAATAGTGTGATGGTGTGTCCGAACATCATAGTTGCACCCTATTGGATATGGTGCGTACCATGATGTCTCTTATCGAATTACCACTATCGTTCATGGGTTAGGCATTAGAGACAACCACACTCAATTTAAATAGGGCACCACGTAATTCCTTTGAGACGACACCGTATGAACTATGGTTTGGAGAAACCTAAGCTGTCGTTTCTTGAAAGCTTGGGGCTGCGACGCTTATGTGAAAAAGTTTCAGGTTGATAAGCTCGAACCCAAAGCGGATAAATACATCTTCATAGGACACCCAAAACAGTTGGGTATACCTCCTATTTCAGACCCGGAAGCAAAAGTGTTTGTTTCTAGAAACGGGTCCTTTATCGAGAAAAAGTTTCTCTCGAAAGAATTGAGTGGGAGGATGGTGGAGACTTGATGAGGTTATTGAACCATCACTTCAACTAGTATGTAGCAGGGTACAGGAAGTTGTTCATGTGGCACCTACATCAATTGAAGTGGAAGTTGATGATGCTGATCATGAAACTTCGGATCAAGTCACTACCGAACCTCGTAGGGTGACAAGGATGCGTACTACTTCAGAGTGGTACAGTAATCATGTTTTGAAGGTCATGTTGCTAGACAACAATGAACCTACGAGCTATGGATAAGCGATGGTGGGCCCGGATTCCGACAAATGGCTCGAGGCCATAAAATCCGAGAGAGGATCCATGTATGAAAACAAAGTGTAGACTTTGGAAGAACTGCTTGATGGTCGTAAGGCTATTGGGTACAGATGGATTTTAAAAGGAAGATAGACAATGATGGTAAGTATCACCATTAAGAAAGCTCGACTTGTCGTTAAGATGTTTTCCGACAAGATTCAAGGAGTTGACTACGGTGAGGCTTTCTCACTCATAGCGATGCTAAGAGTCTGTTGGAATTGGATTAGCAGTTACTGCATTATTATGAAATCTTGCATATAGGATGTCAAAACATTGTTTCCTCGACAATTTTCTTGAGGAAAGGTTGTATGTGATACAACCAGAAAGTCTTTGACAATCCTGAAAGACGCTAACAAGTATGCAAAGCTCAAGCAATCCTTCTAAGGACTGGAGTAAGCATCTCGGAGTTGGAATGTACGATTTGATGAGATGATCAAAGATTTTGGGTTTATACAAAGTTTATGAGAAACTTGTATTTCCAAAGAAGTGAGTGGGAGCACTATAGAATTTCGATGAGTATATGTTGTTGACATATTGTTGATCATAAATGATGTAGAATTTCTGGAAAGCATATAGGGTTATTTGAAAAGTGTTTTTCAATAGAAAACCTGGATTAAGCTGCTTGAACATTGAGCATCAAGATCTATGAGGATAGATCAAAAACCGCTAAATGGTACTTTCAAATGAGCACATACCTTGACATGATCTTGAAGGTGTTCAAGATGGATCGATCGAAGAAGGAGTTCTTGCCTGAGTTGTAAGGTATGAAGTTAAGAGTTAAAAGCTCGACCACGGCAGAAGAGAGAGAAAGGACGAAGGTCGCCCCTATGCTTCTACGTAGGCTCTATAGTATGCTATGTTGTGTACCGCATCGAAGTGTGCCTTGCCATGAGTCAGTCAAGGGGTACAAGAATGATCCAGGAATGGATCATTGGACATCGGTCAAAATTGTCCTTGGAGTAAATAAGGACATGTTTCTCGATTATGGAGGTGATAAAGAGTTCGGCGTAAAGGGTTACGTTGATGCAAGCTTTAACACCTATCTGAGTGATTCTGAATAGCAAACCGGATACGTATAGTGGAGCAACCATTTGGAATAGCTTCAAGTGGAGCGTGGAAGCAGCATTTACAATATGACCTAGAGATTTGCGAAGTGCATACGGATCTGATGTTGCGGACCGTTGACTAAAACCTCTCTCACAAGCAAAACATGATCAAACCCCGTAACTCATTGAGTCTTAATCACATGATGATGTGAACTAGTTTAGTGACACTAGTAAACTCTTTGGATGTTGGTCACATGGCAATGTGATGCAGTGAGTGTTAATCACATGGCGATGTGAACTAGATTATTGACTCTAGTGCAAGTGGGAGACTGTTGGAAATATGCCCTAGAGGCAATAATAAATTAGTTATTATTATTATATTTCCTTGTTCATGATAATCGTTTATTATCCATGCTATAATTGTATTGATAGGAAACTCAGATACATGTGTGGATACATAGACAACACCATGTCCCTAGTAAGCCTCTAGTTGACTAGCTCGTTGATCAATAGATGGTTACGGTTTCCTAACCATGGTCATTGGATGTCGTTGATAACGGGATCACATCATTAGGAGAATGATGTGATGGACAAGACCCAATCCTAAGCCTAGCACAAAGATCGTGTAGTTCGTATGCTAAAGCTTTTCTAATGTTAAGTATCATTTCCTTAGACCATGAGATTGTGCAACTCCCGGATACCGTAGGAATGCTTGGGTGTACCAAACGTCACAACGTGAATCGGGTGGCTACAAAGGTGCACTACGGTATCTCCGAAAGTGTCATTGGGTTGGCACGAGTCGAGATCGATTTGTCACTCCGTGTGACGGAGAGGTATCTCTGGGCCCACTCGGTAGGACATCATCATAATGTGCACAATGTGACCAAGGGGTTGATCACGGGATGATGTGTTACGGAACGAGTAAAGAGACTTTCCGGTAACAAGATTGAACAAGGTATCGGCATACCGACGATCGAATCTCGGGCAAGTACAATACCGCTAGACAAAGGGAATTTCATACGGGATTGCTTGAATCCTTGACATCGTGGTTCATCCGATGAGATCATCGTGGAACATGTGTGGAGCCAACATGGGTATCCAGATCCTGCTGTTGGTTATTGACCGGAGAACGTCTCGGTGTTCACGCATGGTTCCCGAACCCGTAGGGTCTACACACTTAAGGTTCGGTGGCGCTAGAGTTGTTATGGGAAATAGTATGTGGTTACCGAAGGTTGTTCGAGTCCGGATGAGATCCCAGACATGATGAGGAGCTCAGAATGGTCCGGAGGTGAAGATCGGTATATTGGATGAAGGGTATTGGAGTCCTGAATTGTTCCGGGTACCAGTGATGACCAGCGTGTGCGAAAGGGGTTTCGGAGGCCCGACAAGCTTTGGGGGCCTTATGGGCCAAGGGAGAGGGCACATCAGCCCACTATGGGGCTGAGCACCCTCCCACCCCATCTCACGTAACACAGGTGGTGGGGCGCCACCCCTAGGGCAGCCACCCTCCCGGCTTGGGGGCAAGTTTCCTAGGGGTGGGGGCGCCAAAACCCATCTAGGGTTTCCCCTATGGCCGCCGCCTCCCCTAGGGAACCCTAGGCGCCTCCCCTCCTCTCTTCCCCTATATATAGTGAGAGAGAGAGGGTAGCCGCACCCTTCCCCTGGCGCAGCCCTCTCCCTCCTCCAACATCTCCTCCTCCTCCGTAGTGCTTGGCGAAGCCCTGCCGGAGAACCACGAGCTCCATCACCACCATGCTGTTGTGATGTCGGAGTTCTCCCTCAACTTCTCCTCTCCCCTTGCTGGATCAAAAAGGAGGAGATGTCCCCGGGTTGTACGTGTGTTGAACGCGGAGGCACCGTTGTTTGGTGCTTAGATCGGAATCAACCGCGATCTGAATCGCTGCGAGTACGACTCCTTCATCCGCGTTCTTGTAATGCTTCCGCTTAGCAACCTTCAAGGGTATGAAGATGCTCATCCTCTCCCTCTCTTGTTGCTAGAATCTCCATAGATTGATCTTGGTGATGCGTAGAAAATTTTGAATTACTGCTACGTTCCCCAACATGGACCCTATGGGTTCGAGAACTATGTAGACATGACCGAGATACCTCTCTGGTCAATAACCAATAGCGGAACTTGGATGCTCATATTGGTTCCTACATATTCTATGAAGATCTTTATCGGTCGAACCGTAATGACAACAAACATTATTCCCTTTGTCATCGGTATGTTACTTGCCCGAGATTCGATCGTCGGTATCTTCATACCTAGTTCAATCTCGTTACCGGCAAGTCTCTTTAGTCGTTCCGTAATACATCATCCCGCAACTAACTCATTAGTCACTTTGCTTGCAAGGCTTCTTATGATGTGCATTACCGAGAGGGCCCAAAGATACCTCCCCGATACTCGGAGTGACAAATCCTAATCTCGATCTATGCCAACCCAATAGACACCTTCAGAGATACCTGTAGAGCATCTTTATAATCACCCAGTTACGTTATGACGTTTGATAGCACACAAGGTATTCCTCCGGTATCCGGGAGTTGCATAATCTCATAGTCGAAGGAATATGTAGTTGACATGAAGAAAGGAATAGCAATAAAACTGAACGATCAATATTCTAAGCTAACGGATGGGTCTTGTCCATCACATCATTCTCCTAATGATGTGATCCCGTTCATCAAATGACAACACATGTCTATGGTTAGGAAACTTAACCATCTTTTATTAACGAGCTAGTCCAGTAGAGGCTTACTAGGGACACGGTGTTTTGTCTATGTATTCACACATGTATCAAGTTTCTGATTCATACAATTCTAGCATGAATAATAAACATTTATCATGATATAAGGAAATATAAAATAACAACTTTATTATTGCCTCTAGGGCATATTTCCTTCAATCATTGCATGCAAAAACAAAACAAATTCTACGCACACGCAATGATCTATCCATGGAGATGCATAGCAAGGAGGGGGAGAGTGTGTCTACGTACCCTCGTAGACCGTAAGCGGAAGCGTTTGAAAATGCGGTTGATGTAGTCGAACTTCTTCTAGCTCCGACCGATCAAGTACTGAACGTACGACACCTCCGAGTTCTAAACCCGTTCAACTCTGTGACGTCCCTCGCCTTCTTGATCCATCAAGGTGTCAAGGTAGTAGATGAGTTCCGTCAGCATGACGGCATGGTGACGGTGATGGTGAAGTAATCCGCGCAGGGCTTCACCTAAGCACTACGAAGATATGACCGGGGGTGTAAACTGTGGAGGGGGGCGCCGCACACGGCTAACAATTGATGTTGTGTGTTCTAGGCGCCCCCTCTCCACATTTATATAGGTGGGATGGGAGGAGAGGCAGGCAGGGGGCGCCCCAAGTAGGATCTGAATCATACTTGGGGTTTCCCCAAGTGGCGCCCCCCTTTCCTTTTTCCACCGTAGAATGAAGGAAGGGGGGGCGAACCCCCTCTTCTCCTTCTCCTATTCGCCACCTGCCATAGGGGGGCGCGCCACCCTTTGTGGGCTGGTGTGCTCCCTTCTCATGGCCCATATGGCCCATATATTCACCCCCGGGGGGGTGGGTTCCGGTAACCCCTCCGGTATTTCGATAAATACCCATACACTTTGGAACACTTCCGGTGTCCGAATACTATCGTCCTATATATTAATATTTACCTCTCTACCATTTTGAGACTCCTCGTTATGTCCGTGATCTCATCCAGGACTCTGAACAACATTCAGTCACCAAATTACATAACTCATATAATACAATATCGTCATCGAACGTTAAGCGTGCGGACCCTACGGGTTCGAGAACTATGTAGACATGACCGATACACCTCTCCAGTCAATAACCAATAGCGGAACCTGGATGCTCATATTGGCTCCTACATATTCTACGAAGATCTTTATTGGTCGAATCGTTATGACAACATACGTAATTCCCTTTTGTCCATCAGTATGTTACTTGCCCGATATTCGATCGTCGGTATCTTCATACCTAGTTCAATCTCGTTACCGGCAAGTCTCTTTACTTGGTCCGTAATACATCATCCTGCAACTAACTCATTAGTCACTTTGCTTGCAAGGGTTCTTATGATGCGCATTATCGAGAGGGCCCAGAGATACATCTCCGATACTCGGAGTGAAAAATCCTAATCTCCATTTATGCCAACCCAACAAACACCTTCGGAGATACCTATAGAGCATCTTTATATTCACCCAGTTACTTTGTGACGTTTGATAGCACAAAAGGCATTCCTCTGGTATCCGGGAGTTTCATAATCTCATAGTCGAAGGAATATGTGTTTGACATGAAGAAAGCAATAGCAATAAAACTGAGCGATCAATATGCTAAGCTAACGGATGGGTCTTGTCCATCACATCATTCTCCTAATGATGTGATCCCGTTATCAAATGACAAATCATGTCCATGGTTAGGAAACCTTAACCATCTTTGATCAACGAGCTAGTCAAGTAGAGGATCACTAGGGAGATAGTGTTTGTCTACGTATTCACACATGTATTTAGGTTTCCGATCAATACAATTCTAGCATGAATAATAAACATTTATCATGAATAAGGAAATATAAAATAACAACTTTATTATTGTCTCTAGGGCATATTTCCTTCATCCCGTGGTGTTGATGGAGCTTACCAAGACGTTTAGCTTTCGTTTCTGTTTTAGAAAAACTTTGTTTGCTTATTGTAGGACTATGTATTTGACTACCCTGTGGCTAGATCTGTAGGATTATTTGCTTTCCAGATCATGCGATGTAATATATATTATGCATTTGTGTATGATACTACATCTGTTACCGTGTAAGCAGACGATTCGATCCAGGGGTTGGAATAGAAACACACGGAGACCGTTTGTTTGAAAAGGTGGGTCATGATAGTTCAACACTCTACTTACCATGAGAGTACTATAACACCATGTGCTCTTGCAGGACATCATGTTGAAGGTAAATCTATAAGTCTTGAAGGCAAACTTAACAATCTCGAGTAGTAGGTGCTTTCTCCTGACCCTTCCTCTTCTTTTCAGAATTTTTTGTGCAATGCAACTAAAATATAATGTCATCACCGCTTTGACATTTCAGTGACACTATAGAAAACGAAATTGACTTGTCTTTACTACGTCAAGTGAGATATGAAATATAAAACCTCAATAGATGTGTTTAGCTCTAGTAGCATGAGATGAAGTAGTTTAGTTATTCTTCAACAGGATTAGAATTGTTTGACTAAAATCTACTCCCTCCGTTCCATAATATAAGAACGTTTTTTACACTAGTGTAGTGTTAAAAACGTTCTTATATTTTGAGACAGAGGGAGTAAAGTATTAGCAGGATTCTATAAGCATTATCTATAGAAAATATGAACGTGGCAACTTTCATCATCAGTCTAGTGGCAAGTGCAACACAATTAGCATGCTTTGACTAAAATCTGAAGCATTAACGGATTTATATAAGTAGTAGATATAAAAAATGTGAAGGTAACACATTTCATCATTAGCCTAGTGGCTACTGCAACACCATTAGTATCGTTTGTGTTAACACTAATCCTTAATAGATATATGAAAGAAGCAGGAAAACCTACAGGAATTCATAAGCATATATATATATATATATATATATATATATATATATATATATATATATATATATATATTTAGGGAAAATCGATCCTACCACCTGTGGGTAGTTACCCCACATGTCTCATATACTATATAACTGTAGTATATATCATAATGTATCATTTAAAGTATGTTAATATAATATATATAAGATACTCCAAAGTGAGTTGCATGAAAAAATTTCAAGTTGGCCCATGGTTTTATTATATTTGTGAAATACGTACATATTTGTACATAAAAAAGCATACTCAAAATATGATACATACTACCAAAAATAGTATATATACTACCTAAACATTGTTATATACTACATACGACGCGTACATACTCCCCGATTTGATAGATACTACATACTACATATAAAACTCAAGTGGTGGTAACTACCACGGGTGGTAGATAAAATTTGTCCTATATATATATATATATATATATATATATATATATATATATATATATATATATATATATATATAACTTAATCTGTAACACTAAGATATACATCGGCATGAAGGGTGGTAACACAGGTATGAAGCTCACCAGTTTGGCCGCCACCGCGACCGCAAAACAAGGTACCGCATGCCGGGTCTACGACCACGCACGCCAGTATTGGAGACCGGACATCCCATGGGAAGAAAAATGGGTTGTGACATTTTTCAAAATGCTTATATAATGTAAATAAATGTTTGCATAGTTTTACAAAATGTTTTGTATCACTAGAAGAAATGTTTCAACATGTACATGAAAAATGTTTAACAAGTGCTAAAAAAATGTTCCAAACATGTATTTATAAATGTTAATCATGTATGTGAAAAACGTTAAGCCTGGATAAAAAATGTTTTATATGTATACAAAAAGTGACAATGTTTATGGAAAAAATAACATCAAAAGATTTATTCAGAAAAATGTTAATCATGTATTCGCAAAATGTGAAACATGCATAATTTTTTTCATAATGTATACAAAATATATACAATGTGTATGAAAAATATAAGCATGTGTTAAAAAATTTAAAGGAATAATAATAATAAAATGAAATAAAATAAAAAACAAATAAACCCGGTGTAGATTGAAGGAAGAAACAAAGTAACCCAATGGAAAAGAAAAACCCAAAAAAAAACAAAATGGAAACCGATGCAAACTATGAAAACCTGATAAGAAAACCGCCAAGAGTCGCGCAACAGCTACAGTACTGGACCTGCGCAATAGCACCGTGCGATAGGCCAGAGCAACGTTGCAGCCGAACTTTCTGCTCCCATGAATCAGAGGGTTGTGTTTCTGGTCGTGATTGGGCTGGGTTCTTTAGTGTTTTTTTTAATTTACTTTTTTGTCTTCTCATTTCGTTTCTATTTTTTCTCTATTACTTATTCATTTTCTCCTCCTCCTTTTTACATTTTTAAAAACCATCAAATATTTCCAACGAATTAGTGAATACTATTTAAAAAATTTGAATACTCTTAGAAATCTTGAACATTTTAAAAATTCGTAAATTCTTTTTAGAATGATGAAATTTTTTAGTTGTTGATTTTATGAATATTTACATAACTCATTAACCTTATTAAGCCTCGGAACATTTTGTGAACTTGCAAAAAATTACGTTCGTAAATATATCTAAGCTTGTGAATTTTTTTCAAAAATTTGCAAACAAATAATAATTTATGAACATTATTAAATTCTATTTTTTTCTAAAAACTATAGAACATTTTTAATGTATGTAGACATTTTGTTCCATATTGTATTGAAATCGGTAGAAATATTAAATCTAAAAGTAAAAAAACTAGAACGAAAAAAACTAAATAGATAAGCAACCAAAAAAACTAAAATATAGGGCATATAGCATTGCGCTCAGGTTGCGCCTCGGCCCAGAAATGCATGTCGTTCTATTTGCAAGGGGATTTGATCCCAGATCATTCGTATAGTGCCTGATGCAGCTAGCCATTGCGTCATTATAGTGTTCTTGGTTAGACAGGACGCGCACCTTACTTGAGGAAAAGGTCCCGAGTTTTCTTTTATATCTCTGTTTTTTCATTTTTTTTCCGTTCCTGTTGTTCTTTGGTCGGTTTTTTGTACCTCTTTCTTCATTTTAAATAACCACTAAGCCAGCGAATTTAAATTAAATAACATGGGCGCAACCTACTATAAGGAAAATATCTGGTTTTACACTGGTTCCTAGTTTTTTCAATATTTTTTCTATATCCATTTTCTTCAGGTATTTTTAAATTTTTTATATTTTATTTTTATTGATCGCTTTTTATCATTCTTTTTTCATTTGTTTGTTCGGTTTCATTTTTCATTTTCCTTGTTCTTTTAGTTTGTTTTTGTTTCTTTTTTGGTTTCTGAAAGATCGTGGATGTCGTCTAGAGGGGGGGTGAATAGCGCTTTAAAATAATAACAGTTGAGGCTTGAACAAATGCGGAATAAACCTAGCGGTTAATTTGTCAAGCACAAAACCTACAACAACTAGGCTCACCTATGTGCACCAACAACTTATGCTAAGCAAGAAAAACTACTTAGCTGATAGCAAGATATATGACAAGAAACAATATGGCTATCACAAAGTAAAGTGCATAAGTAAAGGGCTCGGATAAGAGATAACCGAGGCACGCGGAGATGACGATGTATCCCGAAGTTCACACCCTTGCGGATGCTAATCTCCGTTTGGAGCGGTGTGGAGGCACAATGCTCCCCAAGAAGCCACTAGGGCCACTGTAATCTCCTCACGCCCTCGCACAATGCAAGATGTCGTGATTCCACTAAGGGACCCTTGATGGCGGTCACCGAACCCGTACAAATGGCAACCCTTGGGGGCGGTCACCGAAACCGTACACTTTGGCAACCCTTGGGGGCGGTCACCGGTACCCATCAAATTGCTCGGGGCGATCTCCACAACCTAATTGGAGACCCCGACGCTGTCTTGAGCTTTACACCACAATGATTGAGCTCGAACACCACCAACCGTCTAGGGCGCCCAAGCACCCAAGAGTAACAAGCTCAAGGGCACCAAGCACCCAAGAGTAATAAGCTTCTCAACTTGTAACTTCCACGTATCACCGTGGAGAACTCAAACCGATGCACCAAATGCAATGGCAAGGGCACACGGAGTACCCAAGTCCTTCTCTCTCAAATCCCACCGAAGCAACTAATGCTAGGGAAGAAAATGAGAGGAAGAACAAGAAGGAGAACACCAAGAGCTCCAAGATCTAGATCCAAGGGTGTAAGGGCATATTTATCCCGTAAGTGTTTTGGTGATTGATGACGATACTTTTGCGGACTAATCGTATGCTTTAAGTTCCTCAGATGGTTCATCTCTAGGCTCGAGAAGATTCGGTGCCCCTTGGAGACTATTGAAGATGGCGTCGTCCTACGTTTCTTTTTGGTGGATTTGAGTCGTAGGAGAGCCGTACTATTAAGAGGGGGTCCGCGTCGGAAAGGTTAGGGCGGAATCAACACGCACACTTGTCCCTCCTTTCCTGCACTTTGGAGCTTCCCTTCGTTATCTTGGTTGTGCGGAAATCGACATTTGCCTCTGTACTTACGGTAGTACCGCAGGTACACGCGGTAGTACCGCAGGTACAATGGTAGTACCATGGGCGCCACGGTAGTACCGCTCCCAGTGGTAGTACCGCGGCTCCTAGGCCTAGTGCCGCTCGGTCTTGATAGTAGGGCGGATGTAATTTTTACATCCGCGCCCACCTGATAATACCGCTAAATGCGGAAGCGGTAGTACTGCATCGCCTGATAGTACCGCTCCCCAGGAGCGGTAGTACCGCGGCTCCTAGGCCTAGTGCCGCTCCGGTGCGGTAGTAGGGGCGGATGTAATTTTTTACATCCGCGCCCACCACGGTAGTACCGCTCCTGAGGAGCGGTAGTACCGCGTCGGATTTTCGCACTACCGCAGTTTCAGCGGAAGTTGGCACGGATGTAATTTATTTCGTCCGTGCCCTTCTCAGGTCGTGACTCCCCTGCCTTACGGTAGTACCGTAAGCGTGATAATGCAGCGTAGTAATCTTGCCCCTGGTCGAGCTAGTTCCGGCCGATCTTCTTTGCTGCTTGAGTACTGCGTGGTCCTCCACGGTAGTACCCGTCTTGACCTCATGATAATACCGCGCCCGAGCGGTAGTACGCGCTTCATGAAATGACTAAGTGGATAACGGTTGGATTTTTCCCACGACTATATAAGGGGCTTCTTCAACCTCTAGTTGACTACCTCTTCCCTCTCTAAGCTCCATTGTTGCTCCAAGCTCCATTTTGGCCGATCTCTCTCCCTAGCCAATCAAACTTGTTGATTTGCTCGGGATTGGGTGACAAGGGCCCGATCTACACTTCCACCACAAGATATTTGATTCCCCCACTTATCCCTTGCGGATCTTGTTACTCTTGGGTGTTTGAGCATCCTAGACGGTTGAGGTCACCGTGGAGCCATATTCCATTGTGGTGAAGCTTCGTGGTGTTGTTGGGAGCCTCCAATTAAGTTGTGGAGATTGCCCCAACCTTGTTTGTAAAGGTTCTACGCCGCCTTCAAGGGCACCAATAGTGGAATCCACGGCTCTTGCATTGTGCGAGGCGTGAGGAGATTACTGATGGCCCTAGTGGCTTCTTGGGGAGCATTGTGCCTCCACACCGCTCTAACGGAGACGTACTTCCCCTCAAAAGGAAGGAACTTCGGTAACACATCCTCGTCTCCACCGGCTCCACTCTTGGTTATCTTATCCCTTTACTTGCAAGCTTTTTGTGTTCCTATCCTTGCTTGCTCGTGTGCGTGTGTTGTTGCATCATATAGGTTGTCCACCTAGTTGCATATCTAGACAACCTTTATTAGTGCAAAGTTTAAATTGGTAAAGAAAAGCTTAAAATTGTTAGTTGCCTATTCACCCCCCCTCTAGTCAACCATATCGATCCTTTCAATTGGTATCGAGCCTCGTCTCTTTTTAAGGACTTCACCGTCCGTAGAGTATGAGTTGACGTCGTAGATGATGCGGGGAGCACTCGGTGCGAATCCGACATCATCTACGGGAGATGGGAGTACCTCGATCTCGTGAGGAATTCAATGTGGCGTTGGACACATTGAAAAATTCCATGACGAGCGAGGTCAAGGACATGTTCGAGGAATTCCTAGAAGGGCTTAAACTTTCCACCGCACCCGTGAAAGTGGGTGATCCCGCCAACACGGGAGCGGATGCTATCTCCGATAAGGGGAAGCTACTAGTGAGAAAGCCCCTCGTCTAGTGATAAGAATGGCACCGCATCTTCGCCCATGTGCAACCTCCCGTTTATGGTGGACCGATTCCTTCCACTCATTTGAATCATGCCGGTCCACCACCTAAGGTTGATAAAAGGAGGATTTTGATTCTTGGGTTTATCGTTTTAAGCGTCATTTAAATCATGTGAACACTAACCTTTGGAGAATCATTGAAGAAGGTTTCTATCCACATGATCCGAGCAATTTCTCTCCTAGAGAGGTCGTGGACCATCAATTCAATGAGAATGCTCTCTTCGTCATCCAAGAAGCAATCCTTCCGAAGACCTCCCTCATCTCCGGCCTTACACCCGTGCCAAAGATGCTTGGCTCAAGGTGGTTTCCATGTATCGAGGAAGCGCAAGCATTCAACGCTCCAATTATGAAGTGGTCCAAGATGAAGCCGATGAGTTTGCAATGAAGGAAGAAGAAGAACCTCGTGAGCTCTATCGGAGAGTAACCAAGCTTGCCGTCTCCCTCCGGGATCATGGAAGTAAGGACAAAGATGACAAGCTGGATCAAGCGCAAATTTCTCAAGGCAATGATGCCCTACCACAAAGCCATGTCCTCCGTCATCCGTCAATCATCGGACTTCCACACCTTGTCCTCAAGTGATGTGTTGGATGAGTTTGTGGCTATGAGCATATTGGACAAGACCGCCGACAATGCAGTGCTTCGCTCTCAAAGAGCAAAGAAGCCCAACCTCGCTTTGAAGGCCAAGATTTGTGTCGAAGAAGATGGAGAGGAGGAAGAAGAAGAGAGCAACCTCGAAGATACTAAGTATGATTATCATGAACACATGGCCCTTGCTTCAAGACAATTTTGGAGCAAGAAGAACTCAAGGCCCAACTTCAACAAGAGCAATTCAAGTGGCTCTAAGGGCAAGCAACGAGTGAGGACGTGTTTCAATTGTGGAAATGTGAGTCACTTTGTTGCGGAGTGTCCATATGAGAAGAGGGAAGACAATGGTGGCAAGCTCATCCGTAAGGACAAGGCCAAGTCTTTTCCCAACAAGAGCAACTTCCCAAGGAAGACTCCTCACAAAGCTTTGGTGGTTCAAGAAGAGTACAATGAGGATGATGATGATGATGAGGATGGTGAACCGGTTGCCATGGCCTCCGTGGCCATTGCAATGACTCCTCGGGTGTCTCTCTTCGGTTCACCCAATGAAAGCATCATCGCCAAGTGCCTCATGGCTAAAGCCACCAATAAGGTAACCCCAACATCAAAACTACCATCATCAATCATTCTTCTTTGTGGATTGCATTGATGAACATGAGGGACTAGTGTAGAGGAAAATGAATTTGAGATCTTTATGAGTAAACTCAAGGGAAATCCAAGATGCACTTCGTTGCTCTCTTGGAACAACTTGGTGAAGCCAATGTCATGATCGAGACTCATGAAGAAACCATTTCTAAGATGGAAGGGCATAGTCGTGACTATGCCGATGAGATTTCGGATCTCTCCAATGCTCTTGAGGAAGAGCGTGGTCTTCGTTTGGCTCTTGAGGAGTCACACAACGATGATCACGCTAAATTAAAGAAAGACCTTGATCATGCTCTTGTTGTGTCTCGTGTGCTTAGTTCCGAGAAGGCAAAGCTTGGAGTTGATCTTGCTAGACTCAACGAGGACCTTGACACTCTCGACAAGGCTCACAAAGTCTTGAAGGGTGCTCATGCTAGTATCAAAGAGTCTCATGATCAACTCCAAGTGAAGCTAACCAAGGAGAAAGCCACCTTTCCTCATATGATATTGATTGATAATGCAAATGCTACTAACCCTTGTTGTGAGCATGTGCATCTTGTTGAGGAGAATGCTAAGTTGAAGAAGCAACTTGAAAAGGGCCTTGTCACATGCATTCAAGGTGAGAAGAACCTTAACGACCTTTTGAGTAATCAAAAGGAAGTTGTGGCCAAGGAGGGATTGGGTTGGCCCAAGCCCAAGAGCAAGAAGAAGAATGACAAGACCAAGCAACCTCCCCTCTCAAGCAAACTTTTGTGAGGGAGGAGAGGGTGCTTCAAGAAGAAGAAGAACCGTGCAAAGGGTGGCAATGTCAAGAAGGACAACATCATCCCCACGAACATAGCGGCGACTTTAACCCCTCTTATGTGTTGTGCCGTGCTAGTGATGGGCATGTCTATGCTAAATTTGTTGGTTCTTCTTATGAGTACATTGAATGGTCTATTTGGGTTCCTAAGACCCTCGTTACTAACATCAAAGGACCCATTACCAAATGGGTACCTAAAACCAAGCATTGATCTCTTGTAGGGGTTTGCTTCCGGGGGATCATGGTTGCTCGATAGTGGAGCAACAAATCATATGACCGGAGCAAGGATATGGTGGTGGACGTGCAAGAGATTCCATCTATGCCCACCGATGTCGAGTGGGGTGATGCATCACATTCTAAGGTATTGGGTCTCGGCAAGGTTGTCATTTCTCATGATCTTACGATCGAGAAAGTCATGCTTGTTGAGTCCCTTGCATACAATTTGCTTTCCGCTCGTCAACTTGCAGTCATGGGTTATGCTACTTTCTTTGACATTGATACTGTGGCCCTCTTGTGGAGCAAGACTCTTAAAGTAGCCTTTGTTGGGCATGTCGAAACGGTCTCTATGTGATTAACTTTTCGAGCGCGACCCACTAAGACCGCGACATGCCTAATGGCTAAAGTTGACGTGGGATGGCTTTGGCATCGCCGTTTATCCCATGTCAATATGATATCTTTGCAAAGTCTTCTCAAGGGGGACCATGTCCGTGGACTAACAAATGTTAGTTTTGCCAAAGACCGTGCTTGCAGTGCTTGTATTGAAGGAAAGCTTCATGAGAAGGCTCACCCTCCCACGACTATCATATACTCAAAGAGACCCTTGGAGCTCCTTCACATGGATCTCTTTGGGCCACCATCATTTGATAGTCTTGGAGGAAGAAAGTATTGCTTGGTGATCGTGGATGACTATTCGAGATACACTTGGGTATATTTCTTCAAGAGGAAGAGTGAGACCCAACAAACCGTCATCGACTTTGCAAATGAAGCTCAACGTCAACATAATGCAAAGATCTTGACTATAAGAAGTGACAACGGCACCGAGTTCAAGAACTACACTTTGGATGAGTTTCTTAGTGATGAGGATCAAGCATCAATATTCGCACCATATACCCCTCAACAAAATGGTGTGGCGGAGAGAAAGAACCGGACGTTGATGGATGCGGCAAGGACCATGATGGCGGAGTTCAAGTCTCCATACAACTTTTGGGCCGAAGCCATCAACACCGCTTGTCATGCATCCAATCGGCTTTATCTCCGCAAAGGCTTGAACAAGACTCCTTATGAGATACTCACCGGCAACAAGCCCAACCTCAAGTACTTCCGTGTTCGGGTGTAAGTGTTTCATTCTCAAGAAAGGTGTTCGTTTGTCTAAATTTGAAACTAGAGCTCATGAGGGCATATTTGTTGGTTATGCTACAAACTCTCATGCTTATCGTGTCCTCAATAAATCCACGGGACTTATTGAGGAGACGTGTAACGTGGAGTTTGATGAGAATAACGGCTCCCAAGTGGAGCAAAGTGGCACTTGTGATGTAGGTGATGAAATTCCTCCCCAAGCCATAAGAAGAATGGGGTTGGCTTTATCCTACCCATTGAGGAACCCCTTATGGCGAAGGAGAAGGACAATGCTTCACTCAAGTGGAGCCATCACCAACCCAAAGCCCACACGCTTCCGAAGAACAAAGTGAAGGCCCTCAACCTCATGAACAAGACCAAGGGCAAGATCGTGCTCAAGATGATGATATCACCTTAAATGATGCCCAAGGTCGAAGTTCTCTTCCCGAGCATGCTCAAGATGAAGGTCATGCTCAAGGCAGCGCTCAAGATGATCAAGTGACCCCTCCTCATCGCACTTCCGAGGAGGATTTAGAGCGTCGTGCCGCCAAGATTGCTTCCAAACTCACTACCAAAGGCCATCTCATGGAGAATGTGGTTGGAAGCCTAAGAAAAGGGGTAAGCACTCGTAGACAATTGGCAAAATATTGTGAACATCACGCGTTTGTCTCTTGTGTTGAACCTCAAAAGGTCTATGAGGCTCTACAAGACTCGGATTGGCTAAATGCCATGCATGAAGAACTCAACAACTTTGAGTACAACAAGGTGTGGAGATTGGTGCCAAGGCCATCGGAGAACCACAACGTCATTGGAACCAAGTGGATTTTCAAGAACAAGCAAGACGCTCATGGGATCATCATTCGCAAAAAGGCAAGATTGGTAGCACAAGGCTACTCCCAAGTCGAGGGTATCAACTACGGTGAAACCTTTGCTCCCGTTGCTCGTCTTGAATCCATTCGTTTGTTGATTGCTCATGCTTCCCATCACAACTTTAAGTTGCAACAAATGGATGTAAAAGTGCTTTTCTTAATGGTCCCATTAATGAGTTGGTCTATGTCAAGCAACCCCGGGTTCGAGGACCCCTACTTCCCGGATCATGTATATCAACTCGATAAGGCACTCTATGGACTTAAACAAGCCCCACGTGCTTGGTATGACCACCTTACCGAGTTGTTACAAGATCGTGGTTTTGAAGTGGGGCAAATCGATCCCACTCTTTTTACTAAGAAGGTCAATGGGGAGTTGTTTGTATGCCAACTATATGTTGATGATATTATCTTTGGTTCTCCTAACAAAGCTTTCAATGAGGAATTTGCCGCTCTCATGACCTCCAAGTTCAAGATGTCTTCGATGGGAGAGTTGAAGTTCTTTCTTGGTTTCGATATCAAACAAAGAAGAGAAGGAACCTTCATCAACCAAGCCAAATACACTCAAGACATGCTCAAAAGATTCAATCTAAGTGATGTCAAGCCGGCTACTACACCAATGCCCACCAAGTGCCAACTTGACATTGATCCCAATGGTAAAGCGGTGGATCAAAAGGTATATCGCTCCATGATTGGATCCTTGCTTTACCTTTGTGCATCTAGACCGGATATCATGTTGAGTGTGGGAATGTGTGCACGGTTTCAAGCCGCACCAAAGGAAAGTCATTTTGTGGCGGTCAAGCGAATCTTTCGATATTTGGCTCATACCCCAAACTTTGGCTTATGGTACCCAAGAGGAGCAAACTTCAAGCTTGAAGGATTTACGGATTCAGATTGGGCGGGAGACAAAGTGGATAGGAAGTCCACTTCCGGAGGGTGCCAATTTCTTGGTTGCTCCTTGGTAAGTTGGTCTTCCAAGAAGCAAAGTTGTGTGTCTCTCTCATCCACCGAGCGGAATATGTGGCGGCCGGTAGTTGTTGTGCTCAACTCCTATGGATGAGGCAAACTTTAAAGGAGTACGGTGTCATTTGTGAAAAAGTGCCTCTTTGGTGTGATAATGAAAGTGCCATCAAGATTTCTCTCAACCCGGTGCAACACTTCAAGACGAAGCACATCGAGATTCGGTATCACTTCATCCGGGATCACATTAGGCGAGGAGAGATCGAGCTCAAGTATGTCAACACTCAGGATAACCTTGCAGATATATTCACGAAGCCCTTAGATGAAGCAAGATTTCGCGAGTTAAGGCATGAGCTAAATATCATTGATTTGAGCAATGTGACTTGAGCCGTGCACTCCCCACCACACTCAACTTGTCGTCTAGTTTAGGTGTAGGCATGGACATAGGGGGAGTATTGTTCTCTCAATGAACTCTCCCTCCCCCCATTATGCGTAAATCGATCACCTCTTTCACATTAGCCATTTTTTATGGTACTTGTGTTCCAAAGACGAGTTTTGGTCATGGGCCCAAGGATAATTCTTCGCGGTGCCATACCATCCTACTCAAACATAGGTGGCTTCGGCCACCGGCCTCTCCCCTTGAGAGGCCTTGTCGTTTGGTGGTTTCTTGTTGTCCTTTGCCTCTAGTTTGCGGTTGAGTTTGTGGTTTCTTGTGTGTAAACAAAAAATAATAATTTTTTGCAAAGGCCTTTTTCGTTTTTGAATCTTGCGGTGACTTGAGATTCACGGTACTATCATGACCAGCTGCGGTACTACATGACCAGCCACGGTACTACCGCTTGCGGGAGCACGGTACTACCGCAACCTCACGGCAGTAATTTTTTACTGCCGCCCGGTCGAGCGGTACTACCGCCTCGGTGCGGAACTTCCGCCCGAGTGGTACTACCGCGATGAGACGCGGTACTACCGCTGACGGTTCATGGCGAGGGATAAGGCCAGGCGGGGAGTTCCAACTCCCCATACCCATTCGTTACCTTCTCCCCACATCGCCTCCTTCTCTCCCTCGCTCAAGAACGGAGCCGGCGCGTCTCGCCGGATCTCCTTCACCGCTGCCCTCCCGTGATTCCGACCGGTGGGATCGTTCTCCACCGCGTGCTCTTGCTATGGACCTGTGTTTTCCCCAATTCCCTCTCCTTATTGTTGGTGTTTGGCGTTTCTAGGTTTTGGGGAGGCTTGTGTGTTCTTGAGATTGATAGGCCTAATCTCTTGCAAGAATAGGATGAAGGAGTGTAGTATTGCATAGGATTTATATGTGTATTGCTGTCATGCGCTAGATCTGATCCTTTGTAGCACCGCCATTGTTTCATGGTTCTTTTCAGATTCAAATCGGTAGTTGGATCCGCTATGGCGGTACTACCGCCTTCGGTCTTGGTACTACACACACACGGTACTACCGCCTCGGTGCGGGTATTATCACAAGACGGTACTACCGCCTCCTCAGGCGCGGTACTACCGCCGCCTCTATGCGGCACTACATTTTTTACTTCCGCTCCGCCACGATTACTCAGTGACCCCACACGGTACTACCGCGTCTGGAGCAGTATTACTGTTGGAAATATGCCCTAGAGGCAATAATAAATTAGTTATTATTATATTTCCTTGTTCATGATAATCGTTTATTATCCATGCTATAATTGTATTGATAGGAAACTCAGATACATGTGTGGATACATAGACAACACCATGTCCCTAGTAAGCCTCTAGTTGACTAGCTCGTTGATCAATAGATGGTTACGATTTCCTGACCATGGACATTGGATGTCATTGATAACGGGATCACATCATTAGGAGAATGATGTGATGGACAAGACCCAATCCTAAGCCTAGCACAAAGATCGTAGTTCGTATGCTAAAGCTTTTCTAATGTCAAGTATCTTTTCCTTATACCATGAGATTGTGCAACTCCGGATACCGTAGGGAATGCTTTGGGTGTACCAAACGTCACAACGAATGGGTGACTATAAAGGTGCACTACAGGTATCTCCAAAAGTGTCTGCATTGGGTTGGCACGAATCGAGATCGGATTTGTCACTCCGCAGACGGAGAGGTATCTCTGGGCCCACTCGGTAGGACATCATCATAATGTGCACAGTGTGATTAAGGAGTTGATCACGGGATGATGTGTTACGGAACGAGTAAAGAGACTTGCCGGTAACGAGATTGAACAAGGTATCGGGATACCGATGATCGAATCTCGGGCAAGTACAATACCGGGACAAAGGGAATTGTATACGGGATTGACCGAGTCCTTGACATCGTGGTTCATCCGATGAGATCATCGTGGAACATGTGGGAGCCAACATGGGTATCCAGATCCCGCTGTTGGTTATTGACCGAGAACGTCTCGGTCATGTCCGCTTGTCTCCGAACCCGTAGGGTCTACACACTTAAGGTTCGATGGCGCTTAGGGTTATATAGGAAGCTTGTATGTGGTTACCGAATGTTGTTCGAGTCCCGGATAAGATCCTGGACGTCACGAGGAGTTCCGGAATGGTCCGGAGGTAAAGAATTATATATAGGAAGTGCTGTTTCGCCATCGGGACAAGTTTCGGTGATATCGGTATTGTACCGGGACCACCGGAGGGTCCCGAGGGCCCACCGGTGGGGCCACCTGCCCCGGGGCCACATGGGCCCTAGGTGGTGCGCCTAGGCCTGCATGGGCCAAGGGAACCAGCCCCAAGAGGCCCATGCGCATGAAACACTTGGAGGAAGAGTCCATAGAGGGAAGGCACCTCCGAGGTGCCTTGGGGAGGTGGACACCTCCCCTCCTCTGGCCGCACCCCTCCCTTGGAGGAGGGGCAAGGCTGCGCCCTCCCCTCCTTGGCACCTATATAAAGGGAGAGGGAGGCAGCAGCACCGAGCCCCTGGCGCCTCTCTCTCCCTCTCCAACACCTCCTTCTCCTCCGTAGTGCTTGGCGAAGCCTGCAGATAGCCACGCCTCCACCACCACCACGCCACGTTGTGCTGCTGTTGGATGGAGTCTTCCTCAACCTCTCCCTCTCTCCTTGCTGGATCAAGGCGTGAGACGCCACCGGGCTGTACGTGTGTTGAACGCGGAGGTGCCGTCCGTTCGGCACTAGGATCATCGGTGATCTGAATCACGGCGAAATACGACTCCATCAACCCTGTTCACTTGAACGCTTCCGCTTAGCGATCTACAAGGGTATGTAGATGCACTCTCCTTCCCCTCGTTGCTAGTCTCTCCATAGATAGATCTTGGTGATACGTAGGAAAATTTTGAATTTCTGCCACGTTCCCCAACAAAGGGCATCATGAGCTAGGTCTATTGCGTAGATTCTTTGCACGAGTAGAACACAAAGTAGTTGTGGGCGTTGATTTTGTTCAATATGCTTGCCGTTACTAGTCTTATCTTGATTCGACGGTATTGTGGGATGAAGCGGCCCGGACCAACCTTACACGTGACGCTTACGTGAGACCGGTTCCACCGATCGACATGCACTAGTTGCATAAGGTGGCTGGCGGTGTCTGTCTCTCCCACTTTAGTCGGAACGGATTCGATGAAAAGGGTCCTTATGAAGGGTAAATAGCAATTGGCATATCACGTTGTGGTTTTATGTAGGTAAGAAACGTTCTTGCTAGAAACCCAAAGCAGCCACGTAAAACATGCAAACAACAATTAGAGGACGTCTAACTTGTTTTTGCGGTGGTATGCTATGTGATGTGATATGGCCAAGAAGAATGTGATGAATGATATGTGATGTATGAGATTGATCATGTTCTTGTAATAGGATTCACGACTTGCATGTCGATGAGTATGACAACCGGCGAGAGCCATAGGAGTTGTCTTTATTTATTGTATGACCTGCGTGTCATTGAACAACGCCATGTAATTACTTTTACTTTATTGCTAACCGGTAGCCATAGTAGTAGAAGTAATAAGTTGGCGAGACAACTTCATGGAGACACGATGATGGAGATCATGATGATGGAGATCATGGTGTCATGCCGGTGACAATGATGATCATGGAGCCCGAAGATGGAGATCAAGATGAGCTATATGATATTGGCCATATCATGTCACTACTATATAATTGCATGTGATGTTTATTATGTTTATGCATCTTGTTTACTTAGAACGACGGTAGTAAATAAGATGATCCCTTACACAAATTTCAAGAAGTGTTCTCCTCGACGGCACCGTTGCTACAGTTCGTCGTTTCTAAGCACCACGTGATGATCGGGTGTGATGGATTCTTACGTTCACATACAACGGGTGTAAGACAGATTTACACAAAGAAAACACTTGGGGTTAACTTGACGAGCCTAGCATGTATGCACATGGCCTCGGAACACGTAGACCGAAAGGTCGAGCATGAGTCGTATAGTAGATACGATCAACATGAAGATGTTCACCGATGATGACTAGTCCATCTCACGTGATGATCGGACACGGCCTAGTTGACTCGGATCATGTAATCACTTAGATGACCGGAGGGATGTCTATTCGAGTGGGAGTTCATGAGATGAACTTAATTATCCTGAACATAGTCAAAAGATCTTTTGCAAATTATGTCGTAAGCTCGCGCTTTAGTTCCACTGTTTAGATATGTTCCTAGAGAAAATATAGTTGAAAGTTGACAAGATGGCGATTATGCGGACGTAAGAAAGCTTATGTCCTTAATGCACCGCCAAGGTGTTTCAACCCCAAACGTCGTCTGTGGATGTTGCGAACATCGGACATACACGCTTTTGATAACTACATGATAGTTCGGTTAAATGGTTTAAGTAGAGGCACCAAATACGTTTTCGAACGTCATGGAACATATGAGATGTTTCGAGGGCTGAAATTGGGATTTCGTGCTCAGGCTCACGCCAAGAGGTATAAGACCTCCGACGATTTTCTTAGCCTGCAAACTAAGGGAGAAAAGCTCAATCGTTGAGCTTGTGCTCAGATTGTCCGAGTACAACAATCACTTGAATCGAGTGGGAGTTGATCTTCCGGATGAGATAGTGATGTTTCTCCAAAGTCATTGCCACCAAGCTACTAGAGCTTCGTGATGAACTATAACATATCAGGGATAGATATGATGATCCTTGAAGTGTTCGCGATGTTTGACACCGCGAAAGTAGAAATCAAGAAGGAGCATCAATTGTTGATGGTTGGTGAAATCACTAGTTTCAAGAAGGGCAAGGGCAAGAAGGGACACTTCATGAAACGGCAAATAAGTTGCTGCTCCAAAGGAAGAAACCCAAGGTCGAACCCAAACCCGAGACTAAGTGCTTACGTAATAAGGGGAACAACCATCGGAACAGAATTACCCTAGATACTTGGTAGATAAGAAGGCTGGCAAGGTCGATAGAAGTATATTGGATATACATTATGTTAATGTGTACTTTACTAGTACTCCTAGTAGCACCGTGGTATTAGATACCGGTTCGGTTGCTAAGTGTTAGTAACTTCGAAATAAAAGCTACGGAATAAACGGAGACTAGCTAAAGGTGAGTGACGATATGTGTTGGAAGTGTTTCCAAGGTTGATGTAATCAAGCATCGCAAGCTCCCTCTACCATCGAGATTGATGTTAAACCTAAATAATTGTTATTTGGTGTTTACGTTGAGCATAGACATGATTGGATCATGTCTATCGCAATACAGTTATTCATTTAAGGAGAATAATGGTTACTCTATTTATTTGAATAATACCTTCAATGGTCTTGCACCTAAATGAATGGTCTATTGAATCTCGATCGTAGTGATACGCATTTTCATGCCAAAAGATATAAGATAGTAATGATAGTACCACTTACTTGTGGTAATCGCCATGTAAGTCATAAACGCATGAAGAAGCTCCATGTTGATGGATCTTTGGACTCACTCGTTTTTGAAAAGTTTGAGACATGCGAACCATGTCTATTGGTGTATACGCATGAAGAAACTCCATGCAGATGGATCGTTTGCACTTGCATGATTTTGAATCACTTGAGATATGCAAATCATACCACATGGGCAAGATGACCGAAAAGCCTCGGTTTCAAAGAAGATGGAACAAGATAGCAACTTGTTGGAGGTAACAGATTTTGATGTGTGCAGTCCAATGAGTGCTGAGGAATGCAGTTAATATCGTTATGTTCTTACTTCACAGATGATTTGAGTAGATTTTGAGTATATTTACTTGATGAAACACAAGTCTGAATTATTGAAAGGTTCAAGTAATTTCAGAGTGAAGTTGAAGATCTTCGTGACAAGAGGATAAAATGTCTGTGATGTGATCATAGAGATGAATATCTGAGTTATGAGTTTGGTACACAATTAAGACATTGTGCAAATTGTTTCACAATTAATACCGCCTGGAACACCATTGTGTGATGGTGTGTCCGAACATCATAGTTGCACCCTATTGGATATGGTGCGTACCATGATGTCTCTTATCAAATTACCACTATCGTTCATGGGTTAGGCATTAGAGACAACCGCACTCACTTTAATAGGGTACCACGTAATTCCGTTGAGATGACACCGTAAGAACTATGGTTTAGAGAAACCTAAGTCGTCATTTCTTAAAAATTTGGGGCTGCGACGCTTATGTGGAAAAGTTTCAGGTTGATAAGCTCGAACCCAAAGCGGATAAAATACATCTTCATAGGACACCCAAAACAGTTGGGTAAACCTCCTAATTCAGATCCGAAAGCAATAGGGATTGTTTCTTGAATCGGGTCCTTTCTCGAGGAAAAGTTTGTCTCGAAAAGTTGAGTGGGAGGATGGTGGAGACTTGATGAGGTTATTGAACCGTCACTTCAACTAGTGTGTAGTAGGGCATGTGAAGTTGTTCCGTGGCACCTACACCAATTGAAGTAGAAGCTTATGATATTGATCATGAAGCTTGGATCAAGTCACTACCGAACCTCGTAGGGACGACAAGAACGCAGCATCGCATCGTGAGTGGTACGGTGATCCTGTCTTGAAGGTCATGTTGCTAGACAACAATGAACCTACGAGCTATGGAGAAGCGATGGTGGGCCCAAATTCCGACAAATGGTTAGAAGCCATGAAATCCGAGATAGGATCCATGTATCATAACAAAGCATGGACTTTGATGGACTTGCCCGATGATCGGCAAGCCATTGAGATAAATGGATCTTTAAGAAGAAGACGGACATGGACGGTAATGTCACCGTCTATGAAGCTCGACTTGTGGCGAAGAGTTTTTTCACAAGTTCAAGGAGTTGACTACGATGAGATTTTCTCATCCGTAGCGATGCTTGAGTCTGTCGGAATCATGTTAGCATAAGCTGCATTTATGAAATCTGGCGATGGATGTCAAAATGAGTTTCCTTACCGGTTTTCGTAAGGAAAGGTTGTATGTGATACAATCGAGAAAGTTTTGTCGATCCTAAGGATGCTAAAAGTTATCTTTGGCTCCAAATGATCCTTTCTAAGGACCGGAGTAAGCATCTCGGAGTTGGAATGTGCGCTTTGATGAGATGATCAAAGATTTTGGGTTTATACAAAGTTTATGAGAAACTTGTATTTCCAAAGAAGTAAGTGGGAGCACTATAGAATTTCTGATGAGTATATGTTGTTGACATATTGATGATCAAGAAATGACGTAGAATTTTCTCAGAAGCATATAGGGTTATTTGAAAGGTGTTTTTCAAATAGAAAACCTGGATTAGGCTACTTGAACAATAAGCATCAAGATCTATAAGATAGATCAAAATGTTTAATAATACTTTCAAATGAGCATGTACCTTGACATGATCTTGAAGGTGTTCAAGATGGATCACCAAAGAAGGAGTTCTTAGCTGAATTGTAAGGTATGAAGTTAAGACTTAAAGCTCGACCACGGCGTAACGAGAGAGAAAGGATTAAGATTGTCCCCTATGCCTTAGACATAGGCTCTACAAGATGCTATCTTGTGTACCGCACCTAAGTGTGCCATGCCATGAGTCGGTCAAGGGTACAAGAATGATCCAGAATGGATCATTGGACAGCGATCAAAATTGTCCTTGGAGTAAATAAGGACATGTTTCTCGATTATGGAGGTGATAAAGAGTTCGGCATAAGGGTTACATCGATGCAAGCTTTAACACCTATCCGAGTGACTCGAGTAGCAAACCGGATACGTATAGTGGAGCAACCGTTTGGAATAGATCCAAGTGGAGCGTGGAAGCAGCATTTACAATATGACATAAGAGAATTGCATAGCACACACGGATCTGAAAGGTTCGCACCCGTTGACTAAAACCCGTTGACTAAAACCTCTCTCACAAGCAAAACATGATCAAACCTCGTAACTCATTGAGTCTTAATCACATGGTGATGTGAACTAGTTTAAGACACTAGTAGACTCTTTGGATGTTGGTCACATGGCGATGTGACCTATCACCGTTGATCACATGGCGATGTGAACTAGATTATTGACTCTAGTGCAAGTGGGAGACTGTTGGAAATATGCCCTAGAGGCAATAATAAATTAGTTATTATTATATTTCCTTGTTCATGATAATCGTTTATTATCCATGCTATAATTGTATTGATAGGAAACTCAGATACATGTGTGGATACATAGACAACACCATGTCCCTAGTAAGCCTCTAGTTGACTAGCTCGTTGATCAATAGATGGTTACGATTTCGACCATGGACATTGGATGTCATTGATAACGGGATCACATTATTAGGAGAATGATGTGATGGACAAGACCCAATCCTAAGCCTAGCACAAAGATCGTAGTTCGTATGCTAAAGCTTTTCTAATGTCAAGTATCTTTTCCTTATACCATGAGATTGTGCAACTCCGGATACCGTAGGAATGCTTTGGGTGTACCAAACGTCACAACGTGAATCGGGTGACTATAAAGGTGCACTACGTATCTCCAAAAGTGTCTGTTGGGTTGGTACGAATCGAGACTGGATTTGTCACCGTGCAGACGGAGAGGTATCTCTGGGCCCACTCGATAGGACATCATCATAATGTGCACAGTGTGATTAAGGAGTTGATCACGGATGATGTGTTACGGAACGAGTAAAGAGACTTGCCGTAACGAGATTGAACAAGGTATCGGGATACCGATGATCGAATCTCGGGCAAGTACAATACCGCCGGACAAAGGGAATTGTATACGGATTGATCGGAGTCCTTGACATCGTGGTTCATCCGATGAGATCATCGTGGAACATGTGGGAGCCAACATGGGTATCCAGATCCTCATGTTGGTTATTGACCGGAGAACGTCTCGGTCATGTCTGGTTGTCTCCGAACCCGTAGGGTCTACACACTTAAGGTTCGATGGCGACGCTAGGGTTATATAGGAAGCTTGTATGTGGTTACCGAATGTTGTTCGGAGTCCCGGATGAGATCCTGGACGTCACGAGGAGTTCCGGAATGGTCCGAGGTAAAGAATTATATATAGGAAGTGTTGTTTCGGCCATCGGGACAAGTTTCGGTGATATCGGTATTGTACCGGGACCACCGGAGGGGTCCCGGCCCACCGGGTGGGGCCACCTGCCCCGGGGCCACATGGGCCCTAGGTGGTGCGTTTAGGCCTGCATGGGCCAAGGGAACCAGCCCCAAGAGGCCCATGCGCATGAAACACTTGGAGAGGAAGAGTCCATAGAGGGAAGGCACCTCCGAGGTGCCTTGGGGAGGTGGACACCTCCCTCCTCTTGGCCGCACCCTCCCTTGGAGGAGGGGCAAGGCTGCGCCCTCCCCTCCTTGGCACCTATATAAAGGGAGAGGGAGGGGGCAGCACCTGAGCCCCGGGCGCCTCTCTCCCTCTCCAACACCTCCTTCTCCTCCGTAGTGCTTGGCGAAGCCTGCGCAGATAGCCACGCCTCCACCACCACCACGCCGTTGTGCTGCTGTTGGATGGAGTCTTCCTCAACCTCTCCCTCTCTCCTTGCTGGATCAAGGCGTGGGAGACGTCACCGGCTGTACGTGTGTTGAACGCGGAGGTGCCGTCCGTTCGGCACTAGGATCATCGGTGATCTGAATCACGGCGAGTACGACTCCATCAACCCTGTTCACTTGAACGCTTCCGCTTAGCGATCTACAATGGTATGTAGATGCACTCTCCTTCCCTCGTTGCTAGTCTCTCCATAGATAGATCTTGGTGATACGTAGGAAAATTTTGAATTTCTTTCGTTCCCCAACAATTCGCTTTAGTACCACAGCGGTGGCCGCCCCTACCGTGCCTCACACCTATCGCATGCCAACTTTCTCATATGTCTCCTATGTTTTTCGTGTGCTTTTTGTGGCATTTGCATTGATCTTCTTGCGTTTTGGTGCTTTGCGTGTGGTTCAGGTGGTGGCTCGCCGGTCCAATCCCAGCCGTGACACGGCTCCAAGCGTCACAAGAACCCGGTGACGCACTGTAGGGCTCCTCTTCGCCCCCAAGCGCCATGTCAAGACAATCGCCACCAAGGTCAAGGAGCCCTCCAAGAGCATGGATGAGATACCCCATTCTAACTACGTCCGCCTCTGAACATGGATCTGTCACGTGACCCCTCGTTCCTCGGCCGAGGGCTGTGAGCTGTTCTGGAACAAGCATCAAACCAACATCTATCCGGGCGTCATTAAGAACAAGCGAGAATACCTATGTGGACGTGAAGTGGATTGACATGCATCACTTGAGGAAGGAGAAGTTCCGTGCCTACTTTGGCGAGGCTCTGGACTTGGTGGAGCAGTTTGGCATTGAGCATATCATCTCTTTTCACCTTGACTATGATCCTGAGCTCATTGGTCGGGTTCTTTGCTTCGCCTACTTTCACCCCAATGAGGAAAGGAGAATGACCTGGATGACAAATGGCCGCAAGTCGATTGCTACACGGAAGGAGTTCATGGATCTGCTCCAAGTTCCTCGATGACGGGCTTGACTCTCCGTAGGTGTTCGTCCCCATGCCAACCCCGACTCTGCCAACAAGGACAGGCTTGCACCGTTCTATGTTGAGAAGACACTTCCAAGTGGCAAGATAGGTTTGGTGCTCAACTCCTTTTGGATATCATGTACCGCATCTTCCGCAACTCCTTGTTCCCCGCATTGGTGACAAGGACAAGGTTCATGCCTATATGGTGGATATGATGCTCATCTGCGAGGAGGCTCGTGTGTCTCAGACTCAGCCACTTGATATCTCACACATCATGTGGATTGAGCTTCGGTTTGCCGTGTTCAACCGCAAGGTGCCTATATACGGTCCATATCTGTTTCACGATCTCGAGGACTTGGGACAAGATGTTCCTGGTGAGGAGTTCCTTGCCCTCGATGGATTCGCCATGACCCCATCTGTCAAGTGTCAAACCCAACTGGGCCAACACTACTACTCGTGCTGAGGCATCTGCAGCTAGGGCTGCTGTTGGAGAGGAGGATGCTGGCGCCGAGCATGTTGATGAAGGCCATGCTGCTAGGCCTTCCCAGAGCTCCTCTATGCCTTCTTGGGCCACGAAGCTGAAGGACAAGATGAAGACTCTTTCTCGCATGCAAGCCAAGGGGCGTCAGACTCATGTGGCATCCAAGGAGAGTCGTCACGGACGGGAAGATCTTGAAGCTCTATGGTGAGGATGTGTCCGGAGGATCGAGGAGCACATCACCCCTGAGGCCGAGTGGATGGCGAAGCAAGGCTACAAGTGGACTGATTACGAGGAGGACGCCGAGGAGTCCATCCTCGCTGCCGAGGAGTCTGACGGCGAGGATTGGGACGAGTTCCTGCTGCTTGAGCCACCGCCAGGTGTGTAGGTGTCCTCTCTGCCTTTTTGGCGTCTCGATGCCAAAGGGGAGAGAGCGAGGGATTCTTGAGGCTTGTGTCGTGTTCGCGTTCGTTTGGTGTGTTTATTATGCGTTCTCGGTTGAATCTCGTTTGAACCTCGTTTTAGTTGCTTTTCCTTCTTATGGTGTAAGACATATGCACTCTATCTATCTTAGCAAGCTTATGTTATTTCGTGCTATATGTTGTTTAGATGTTATTCATCGGACTTTTGTCTCTAAAATATAGGGGGAGTGGTGATCCTAGATCGTGTGCTATGCAGTCCAAAGCATTCATCCGGAGTGCACACATCTAGGGGGAGCCCGTCTATATTTTGGAGAGGAGGGTTTGCTTTTGCTCTATATTATTGTA
Source organism: Aegilops bicornis (assembly GCA_021605145.1). Classification (NCBI taxonomy): domain Eukaryota; kingdom Viridiplantae; phylum Streptophyta; class Magnoliopsida; order Poales; family Poaceae; genus Aegilops; species Aegilops bicornis. The sequence continues at coordinate 587,634,404 of CM038674.1, read as the reverse complement.
TCTTTGTGCAAATCCAGATTGTCATCAATCCACCAAAAGGGGGATATTGTAAGGGCATATTTATCCCGTAAGAGTTTTGGTGATAGATGACGATACTTATGCGGACTAATCGTATGCTTTGAGTTCCTCAGATGGTTCATCACTAGGCTCGAGACGAATCGGTGCCCCTCGGAGACTAATGAAGACGGCGTCGCCCCACGTTTCTTTTTGGTGGATTTGAGTCGTAGGAGAGCCGTACTATTAAGAGGGGTCCGCGTCGGGAAAGGTTAGGGCGGAATCAACACGTACACTTGTCCCTCCTTTCCCTGCACTTTGGAGCTTCCCTTCGTTATCTTGGTTGTGCGGAAATCGACATTTGCCTCTGTACTTGCGGTAGTACCGCGGTACACGCGATAGTACCGCAGGTACAAGCGGTAGTACCATGGGCGCCACGGTAGTACCGCTCCCGAGAGTGGTAGTACCGCTGACTCCTAGGCCTAGTGCCGCTCCGGTGCGGTAGTAGGGGCGGATGTAATTTTTTACATCCGCGCCCACCACGGTAGTACCGCTCGTCTGGAGCGGTAGTACCGCGGGGCGCCACGGTAGTACCGCTCCCCAGGAGCGGTAGTACCGCGGCTCCTAGGCCTAGTGCCGCTCCGGTGCGGTAGTAGGGGCGGATGTAATTTTTTTACATCCGCGCCCACCACGGTAGTACCGCTCACGAGGAGCGGTAGTACCGCGTCGGATTTTCGCACTACCGCAGTTTCAGCGGAAGTTGGCACGGATGTAATTTATTTCGTCCGTGCCCTTCTCAGGTCGTGACTCCCCTGCCTTATGGTAGTACCATAAGGGGCAGCGGTAGTACCGCGCGAGCGGCCGGTAATCTTGCCCCCTGGTCGAGCTAGTTCCGGCCGATCTTTCTTCTTGATGTAGTACCGTGGTCCTCCACGGTAGTACAGGCGTCTTGACCTCATGATAGTACCGCATACCGAGCGGTAGTAATCAAGGCTCATGAAATGACTAAGTGGATAACGGTTGGATTTTTCCCACGACTATATAAGGGCTTCTTCAACCTCTAGTTGACTACCTCTTCCCTCTCTAAGCTCCATTGTTGCTCCAAGCTCCATTTTGACCCGATCTCTCTCTAGCCAATCAAACTTGTTGATTTGCTCGGGATTGGGTGACAAGGGCCCGATCTACACTTCCACCACAAGATATTTGATTCCCCACTTATCCCTTGCGGATCTTGTTACTCTTGGGTGTTTGAGCATCCTAGACGGTTGAGGTCACCGTGGAGCCATATTCCATTGTGGTGAAGTTTCGTGGTGTTGTTGGGAGCCTCCAATTAAGTTGTGGAGATTGCCCCAACCTTGTTTGTAAAGGTTGATTCGCCGCCTTCAAGGGCACCAATAGTGGAATCACGGCTCTTGCATTGTGCAAGGGCGTGAGGAGATTACAAAGGCCCTAGTGGCTTCTTGGGGAGCATTGTGCCTCCACACCGCTCTAACGGAGACGATTTCCCTCAAAAGGAAGGAACTTTGGTAACACATCCTCGTCTCCACCGACTCCACTCTTGGTTATCTTATCCCTTTACTTGCAAGCTTTTTGTGTTCCTATCCTTGCTTGCTCGTGGTAATGCGTGTGTTGTTGCATCATATAGGTTGTCCACCTAGTTGCATATCTAGACAACCTTTATTAGTGCAAAGTTTAAATTGGTAAAGAAAAGCTTAAAATTGTTAGTTGCCTATTCACCCCCCCCCCTCTAGTCAACCATATCGATCCTTTCAAAGGGGTTCCCCTCACATAGAGGAGAAAGTGATTGGTGGAAATGTGGATCTAGATCTCCTCTCTCTTTTCCCTCAAAAACTAGCAAGAATCCATGGAGGGATTGAGAGTTAGCAAGCTCGAAGAAGGTCAACAATGGGGGAAGAACACGAGCCCAAAGGATAAGGTTCAATGGGGAAGAAGACACCCTTTTATAGGTGGGGAAAAATCCAACCGTTATGCTCACAGCCACTGAAGCGGTAGTACCGCTCGGCATCACTAAGATTCTTGCTAGGGGTAGCGGTACTCTGCTAAGGGTAGAGGTACCACCGCTATGCAGCGGTACTAAAAATTACATCTGTGCCTACCACCGCTGGACTTGTGACGAGTTTTGGTCCCGACCGGAAGTAGCCACTAAGTAGCATGTGTAGTACTGCTCGAAGCGGTAGTACCGCTCCCAAGAGCGGTAGTGCCGCTCCCAAGGGCGTAGTAAAAAATTACTTCCGCTCCTACCCGCGGTAGTACCGCTGCAGCCTTTTCAGAACACCAAAACTACCATAACTTCTTCATTCGGACTCCGAATTCGACGAAACCAAGTTTGTTGGAAAGCTAGGGACAAGGGCTAACACAATCTTGAGAGAAATACCAATAATAAGCAAATGAGAAAAGGCCCAAAAGAAAATGGTGAGAACCCTTCCTCGGAAAAGACCGGTAAAACCTCCAACACCGAAAACATCATAGAAGACGCATGCAAACTCCGTTTTCGATGAACTCAAGCTTGTCATAAAGATGACCATAAGTTGTAAGACTCACAAAGAGAACCAAACAAGAACCAAGAAACATGATGCAAGGATGCAATGGTTTGAGCTCTCGACGAACGATACGATCAAGCTACTCACTTGAGAGCCCCCCTTGATAGTACGGCTATCGATCCTATAACCCGGTCTCCCAACTACCACCATGAGACTGGTAAAATAGAAAACCTATCAAGGGCAAACCTTTGCCTTGCACATGATCCACTTGAGCTAGATGATGACGATCTTGTCCTCCTCAGGATGGACCACCTTTCTTGATTGTGTTGGGTCGATGGAGACTAGATGATTGCTCCCCATACTCCACTATGGGTGAGCCACTCTTGACACATCTTCACAAGTCCATTGACACCACAATGGATGGCAAGCTTCAAGCACTTGATCTCTTCGTGATGCTCCACTTGAACTTGCACACGGCAATCTTGATGACAATCACCACTTGATGTCATCCTTTCCATGGGTTGTATGATATCTTCCTCTTGACGCAAGCCCATGGACACGTACCTAACCCCACATAGAATCTCACATAGACCATGGGTTAGTACATAAAGTGCAATGGATAATGCTTACCAAACCATGGGATCACTTGATCCCTCTCGGTACATCTTCTACGCTTTGTGAGTTGATCAACTTGATTCACTCTTGACTTAGTCTTGATCAACCTTGAATCTTTCCAACTCTATTCGTTTGGATGATGTCTTGAAGGTAAACATGAATTCTCACACAATCTTCTTCTTCAAGACATGCTTGCAATAAGCTCAACACTCACATGACCAATCTTTAGATAATTCCTTAATAGCACCTTGGTCAACACATAAACTCCAAAACCACACATGAGGGCACCGCATGTCCACTCACATGACCAACCTTTGAATAATTCCTTAATAGCACCTTGGTCAACACATAAACTCCTTGAAACCAACACATGGACTTCAAGAAATGCCTATGGACAAATCCTTCAAATATAACTCAATGCAACCATTAGTCCATAGAGAATGTCATCAATTACCAAAACCACACATGGGGGCACCGCATGTCCTTTCAGATTCAATTTTTGGTTTTCTTTGTTTATTTTGCTTTTCATTCTACATTTTTATAAGTCAACAACATTCTTCTAATATGTATTTAACATTTTTCCAATACAAATTTAACTTTTTTTAATACATAGTCAATATTTTTTCTATACACATTTTTTACTTTTTTCAATGCATGAGAACCATTTATAAATACAAGAGTAACATTTTTTAATACATAGGGAACATTTTACCTATGGATACTTATAAAAAAAATGCTTTATAAAATTCTCTAATACATCGTCAAAAAAGATTTATGCACATTTTAATATATTTTTTAGATGCTTGATTAATATTTTATAAATGCAATATTAACATTTTTGAACACATGATCAATATATTTTTTCTAAACACATTTACTATTTTTCAAATACTTGGTCAACATTTTTTGAATGCTTGATTAACATGTTTATATATATGATAAAAGAAAATCGTCATTTTTGTATTACTTTGTCAACATTCTTTCTATACATGTTCAACATTTTTCGAATGCTTGATAAACATTTATATATATGATAAAAGAGAATCATCATTTTTCCTATTACTTGGTCAATATTTTTTATACACATTAAATATTTGTCAAATACATTTTCAAATTTTTTAAATGCTTGATTAACATTTTTATCTACGTGAGAAAATTAGTTTCATCATTTTCATAATACATGATCAACATTATTTCTGCACACATTTAATATTTCCCAAA